>VDFB02159553.1:0-49597 GCA_007258455.2 Sequoia sempervirens | reverse complement strand
TGTCCTCACTTGCCATCCAATCCTGAGCTTCCTTGGCCGTTACCATTCCGTGCTCGACATCCTTGGTCACGTCCTGTGATGAATTGAGGAGAGGAGGAGCCACTGCATTACCCCGATCAAGTGGCTGGGTCAAATGCTGTATGTACTCCTTAAGGCGTTCAACCTCCTTCTTATACTCTTTCTTCTTAGCCACTTCTTTTTCCAATCTCTCTTTGATGGTCGAGACGGAATTATCTAATTCCTCCACTTCTTGACCTTTTGAGGTTGGGCCAAGATCAACAGTGGTTATGGCATACTCTTCAAGAGTAATCTCGTCTTGTGGCTTGTCCATCGTGGGTACTGCAATGTGTACGGAACGACTGCCTGTCTCGTCCCTTCGAATGGTAGAGAATTTCTTGGCAGGCTTCTTGATTGCAACTTGCTCCAACCTTGCCAAGAAATCGGCAGTATCATCCTCCTCTTCTTGAGCTTCTACAGGTACCTGAATTTTCATCCTCTCTATCAGCCAATCTGGAATGGTCGGCTGCTCAATTCCATCCTCTACCTGAACCTCTTCCTCATTCGGAACATCCACAACCCCTCTGAGAGCGGAAATCATTCCCTCCTCGAAGTCATTATTCCGGACTTCTATCTCATTGTCTGAACCTAAGATTTCCGTGCCCGTAGGTGACGAAGGTTCTTCATCATCCAGCTGAATGGGTTCATCGTTATCTTCCTGAACTGTAGGAGGTACGAGTATTTCCACCAAGGACTCATCTATAGCCACCAGCTCGTCAAAGTTTCGAGATGCTGCTAAATGAGATGGCTCTCCCTTATGTCTTTTCTGAACAGGTTCAACACTTGGCACTATTTCCTTCCTCTTCTCTCCAATCTCTACCAAATCCTGATGGGATGCACCGGCATTAGAAGAATACGATTTTGACTCGCTCAGTAGATCATATGTGAGCGTGATTTTTCTCTGTCTCATTTCTTGGGCATGATAGTCAACCCACCACTGAGAGTATTTAGTCACTGGTCTCATCAAGGTCGCCAAGTCTGCGTGCTCAGGCTCTGACCATTTCACGGGAGGAAGAGGTCGACTCTCTTCGAAGCGTGGCTGGATGTAGTTCCCATCGTCCTGCAACTGGTCAGGTACCCGACAGAACTCAATTGCCCTCATGAAGTCTAGTGGCATTCTGGACCATAGTCTCCTCCTAACTTCGTATTCATCGACGGCATTAGCCCAGAAATCTTTCAGTTCCACTCTGTGTTTGTACTTTCTCCCCTCTACTGTTCGAATATTATGATGTGGGTCAAAGTTGACCCTGGATTTGTAGGCTGTAAATGGATACCACTGGATCTCCAACCTTGCACTCTCAGCTGCCTGTGCTGATGGACAATACTCCAACATATTCCCGATGAAAAATGGGAATGTGACAGATGCCTTCTTGGTTGGCCTCTGGATGTTCTGATATTCCTCTAACTGTCTCAGGACCTCAAGCAAAATCATCCGATTTTTTGGATAAATGGGCAATTTATAGGGATTTCTAGTAAATCCCTGGATCCTGACATATGTGAATTTCGGGAACTGGATGAACCAAGATCCGTATTTACTGATTAAACTTTTCGCCTCATGAGTCAATCTCTGATGCACTCCTCCTTGAAGTGTTCTGGTAATATGCATCAGGAAGGCATCATGCACCCTTCTGAAGTGAGACTTCTCCTTCAACTGGAGCTGTGGGTAGCAGTCGTAAGGTCTGAGCTCGTTTTCCCCGCTGCCAACTTTGCCCTTGCAAATTAGTCCTGGATACTTGTATGATCTGGCCAACAAGTATACAATATATGAGCTCATGTGAAAAGACTTAGTCTCTTCGAGGTTGATCAATTGCTCGTGGAGGTTGTCACTTATCATCTGTGACCAGTTGAACATTTTGATGCCAGAAGTGATATCGTCTATGAAATAGTACATCCAGCTCTCAAAAAAAGCACCTTGCAGGTTGCTGGCTACTCTATTTAGCATCAAGATGATGTCTCCAAAATCTTCCTTGAAATCTGTCCGACGGGGCCTCTTGGGCATCTTCTTTATTGATGGCTTAGGCTTGTCCATCCGCACCTTGTTAACTGTTGTGGCGCACAAATCGGGTTTGCTGTCATATAACCTCTTGGCTTCTTCCTTGGTCTTATAGACCGTCCGTGAATGTTTTGGGATGCCGAAGGTTTCCTGAATTACCACTTCGCTCAAGTGTGCCAAAATTCTGCCATCAGGTGCAACGATCTGCCTTTTCTGAGCATCATAGTGGATAGCACATTCCACCATCAATTCTGCACAATCCATCGCCGGTGGGAATCCAGCTGCCTGAAAAATCCCGTTTCTGACTATCCGTCTGGCTATCGGTGTGGGAAGTCCATTCTGTCCATACATTCTTTTCTTAAACTCATCAAAGTCGACATGTCCGAGATCGGTGTCTACGACATTCTTCCATTTTGAAATGACTTTAGTCTCCCGCTAAGCACCTTTGTTGGCAAACTTCATTTTCAACTTCTTTGATGGTTCGCCTGCCGTGGTCGTCAACCTGCAGTCCAAAAGATTAACATTAATACCAAGACTTTTTCAAATAATTTATTCTCATGCCTTGGATTCGAAAATTTGCTTTCAGCCAGTTAAATAATTAAATTGCTGCGAAAAAGCAAGCTGAAAGTAAATGGACGAAGTTAAGATTTTGGCCAGAACTTTTGCCAATATGAAAAGACAGAAGAAGAATGGCAAATTTATTTGACTGAACATCAAACCTCAATGAAGAATTGCTGGCTGCAAATCAGATTTAAAATCTGATAATTTACTCCAAAAAGCAATTAATGAAGTGCGCCCCTCTTGCACAGAAGAATTCAAAATAAATCTTTTCCTTTCCCGCAAAAATTCTTTCTCAGCATAACATTACTTCACCCTCTGGAAAATTCGATCTTGCCTACTGAACAATCAACTGCCTGAGAATTTCGAGAGATATTAAATTTCTCTTCAGCTGTGTGTGAAAAAATGAGTTGCTGAAACTCATTACAATGCTGAAGAGCTTAATTTGTTTTAGCAACTGCCATCTTTTCTCTCGATCTCGATTTGTTTTCTTTTGTTCAAACAGGCAGGTTTCCTTTATTTTTCGAAAAGAATCCGTCTCGAGCTTATCCAAGCAAATCTCATTGATCTTCAAAAATTTGATTTTTGCTTAATGTTTATCTTTGATTTTTCGAATTTCAAAAGAAAACATTAAATATTTAATTAAAATCGACCCTTCCAAGTTTCAAAATTCATGGCGAATTTTAATTTTGCCTGTCGGATTTTATCTCTGCCTGGCGTAATTTATTTTCTTCCGAAACATTTCTGGCAAACTTTATTTTGTCCAAGGCCATTTAAATTTTTGAGTAGTGGAAATAAATTATTAAAATATTAAAATATTTTAATTTATTCCAACCCGTTCGTTTTGGACCCTTGGCTATTTCGATTTTCTCTTCATTTTTCTTGGCTAAAAGTTTATTTTCCAATTTTGTCCTCAATTTCGTCTAGCCAAACCAAAATTTTAGCCATTCCGTCGATAAATGTTGTGCCAGATCCTTATTTTTCTTTGCCGAGGCGAAATTTTAATTGCACTGAGCTTATTTTCTTCTGCCAAAGTCAATTTTTCTCTTGCTCAGTCGAATTTTTCTAGGCAAAATCCTTGTCTGGACATCTTTGTCAGGTAAATTTCCTTGACGCTTTGACAAATTTCTATCTCCCTTAGCCAAGGGCGAACTTTCATACCTCTTTGCCTTGTGCATTTCTCTGTGTTTTTGACCAAATTTATCCAATTTTGTCTAGACATCCAAACTTTGGGCGAATTAATTTCTCTTCCATTTTCATGCTAGGCACATTTCATTTTATCCCTCGCCATATCCCAGGCGGACTTCCTCAAGTCTTTTCCACTTTTCTCATATCATGGCGCACTTCCTTTAGCACTTTCCTTTCAAATTTAGCACTTTGCCCCTTGAAAATGCCATAACACTTAGCCAAAAATCTTAATTTTTCCATCCTTTAGCCTCTATACTTAGGCAAATTTTCGAATTTCTCTTGACTAGGCACCGAACACTTAGTGAAATCTTTAAATTTTCTCTCTCACATGCCTAGGCGGACTTCCCAAGGCATCTTCCAAGTGAAGGTGGACTTTAAAGAATGTTTTCTTAGCCTTTCAAGGCTTGGGCGGAGTTTACCAACATCTTGCCTAAGGTCAGGCAGACTTTAGATGGGTCTAGACATTTCTCCCTTGAGCATGGCGGACTTCCAAGTCTTTTGGCACTTTGCTTAACATTTTATCCCTTGGAAATGTCATAATATTTAGCCAAAAATCGATTTTCCACCTTTTTAGGCCCTCACACTTAGCAAATTTTCGAAATTTTCTTTGCTAGGCACCAATACTTAGCAAAATTTTTGATTTTTCTCTTTCCCATGTGCCTAGGCGGACTTTCCAACCTCTTGGCAAGTGTATGGCGGACTTCCTAACCTTCTTGCCACTTCCCTTCAAGTGTATGGCAGACTTTCCTAGCATCTTGGACAAGTGGGGCGGACTTTGGATAGTCCTTGCACTTCTTCCTTGTGGCATGGCGGACTTTGGAGGAGGCTAGGATATGCTTCCTTCAAGCTGGCGGACTTCACAACCCTTTGGCATCATCCCTTTGAGGCTAAGGCGGACTTTGAAGAACCTTTGACACTTCCATTTTGAACATGGCAGACTTTGGAGGAGATTAGGACATGCAGGGCGGACTTTAGAGAGTCCTTGACATTTTTCTTTCACTGATGGGTCAGACTTCACAAGCTTCCAGACCTTCCTTCCTCTTTCGTCCCACATTTCAAGGACCTTCTTCATGGCGAATTTCAGACTTAACCAGATTTCTCATGAATTCCATCTTTTTTGAGTTAATTTTCTGTGATTTTGCTCTTCAGATCTGACTGGTTTTGAACTGATTTTTCCAGATTTTAATGTTTTTTGGTCTGATTTTTCATGCTTTTTGACTTGTTTTTCCAGATTTTTCAATAATTTTTCAATTTTTCTCTTTGATTTTCTAAGAGTTCTATCAAGTTTTTCGAACTTCTGAGTGCATTTTTGGAATTTGAGACCTTTCCAAATATAGAAACTTTCTAAAATTAGGGAACCTTGTTTGGCCCAAAAATGCCGAAAATGAAAAATTGAAAAAAGCAAATTTCCCTAAAAAATAGGAAGTGTCAGAATTGGCCGAATTCACTGGCTATCTTTGTTTCCTAGGCCTTCTGAGTGCTTCCATGACGTCTACGCACTGATTCAAGCATGGATTACTGACTTGGCTCGGGTAACTCTCGGCAAACTAACCTAAAAACTCTCAATAAGGATGACCTCACAAAACCGTTGCAAGGAGACAAAACCCTAAAAACTAGCAGACAACTGGGGGTCCCCATCGGCGATGGGGCGATGTGTGAAAAGGTCACAACAGGTCGTTAGTAGCAACTTGAAAGTATTACACTGCTGAAAGAAGCTCAATGCCAAGAATTTGCTCTCCAACCCAAAGTGGGAATGGTGCTACCATATGGCGGAGGTACTATGAAAAGAAATGCAATGCTGGAAAGTAAACTCGACACCAAGCATGTGCACTCCAAACCCAAGATGGGGATGGCGCTATCATATGGTGGAGATTCTATTGATGACAATGCAGTGCTGAAAGTAACTCATTCATCAAGCATGTGCATTCCAAGCTCGAGGTGAGCTAGGCACTATCATATGATGATGAGGATCTAATGCATTACAAAGAAGACTGAGTAAGGGCTAGTCTCTTCCACAACCGTGGGAATACAATGTAACTTAACAAGAAATAGAAATGGTTGAACAGTACTACTATAACAGCCTTACAATGAGTAGAGTTGCCTGCCAAGAACACTGAATTAGAAGTCTATCAATGCTGCAATATTATATAATGTCTTCCCAATGCACAACAAGACTCCAACACTCAAACTCAACCCCAAAGACAAAATCTTACAATCTGATATGACTGAACAATGACTGAAAATGCATAACAAACAACACTGTAACTCACTAAAATGCTCATAACTCTCTCTAGATTTGTCCAAATGACGTGAAATCTGATGCAAATGAATACTAAAAAGATGGCGACCAGATTCTAATCAGAAAATGACTCTAAAAACTTGTAATTATTTTTTCTTAACATTTTCCAGGCAGAACATAATGGTACGACCCTCAAGAAGGGCGACAAAATCTGCAACTTTAGGCAAAGGGTCGCCCTTATCAAAGACACACAATAGATAGATACCCAAAATGAAAATATTTTTATTTTTGAAGATATGAGTGAAACTTACAATCAGCTATGGCAAAACCAGCAACACCAAAACTTCACTAACTTGCTAAAACTAAACTACAAATGCAAGAAACCCAACTACAAATGCAAAAGACTCCATTACAAACTATTATCTCAACTAGTTGCTATCTCTCAAGCAAGAAGATGAGCCAATGCTAGGAGGTATGCTTTCCTCGAAGTGTGTGCTTGAAAACAATTCAGCAGCATAACAATTTGGCAGACAAAAGATCCCAAATGAAGAGCAGAGGCTTGCTTATAAAGACTTGAGAAGAATCTTCTAGAAGCTTCAAGAAGGGTGCCCAAATTCAAATTTGACTTCATCTCTTTTCCCTCCAAAAATGGCGTACTTTTTCATAAGGAAAATATTTCATCTTTATCAAAATTAATCTTTCCCTCAAGTAGGCGTCCCACTTCTCCAACAGATAATTTGGCTTTAGAAAAATATAAATTATCTCCTGATGAGATAGTCACCCTTGAAGTTCCCCTTTTTAAAACAACATAAAGTGATGAAACTAGGCCAAGGGGTTAATGAGAAAACATAACATTAAAATATAACATTATTTAAATCACTTAACTTATCTCTCCAGAAAATGCACCCAAAGGCCAAAATTCAAAATACCAATTAAACTAGTTGAAGAAGAGAGCCAACTGTACCGAAGCGAACAGGACCATTGCCAGAAATAGAATTTACTAAAAATAGTAAATTCATAAAGTTGCTCAGATCACAATGCATATCATACCACTGCGAAGCTCTCTGAAAACCCAGAAAGAATCCGCAAACCAATCTCCAAACTTCAAGCAACAACCTCCACACAAACAAGAAACCCTAATTTTCACCCTCCGAGTAGCCTACGGGTCTCCAAAATAGGCCAACGGTCAACTGAATTGCTCACAATTGAGAAGGGGACATTACAGTCCGCCCTCCTTGTTGATGTGTTTTTCGTGACCGCACCAACACAGAGTAAAGTCGCCAACGGCTACCCTATTCTCTCTTGATCAAAGTATCTAGCACGCTAAGATTGCGAGAGAGTTCGTGCGTTCAACTCCAAGGTTCCTTCAATGCTAATAGTCTCAGTTGGCTCTATGTGATTTGTTGGTATTTCAAGGGGACTTACGGAATTGTTCAACAGCAGAGGAAGGGGTTTTCACAATTCGACAGATTTATCAATGAAGCACGGGTTTCCTATTCTAACCAGAAAGTATTGAATTTAAAGTGGTTGCAGGGTTTAGAGAGTCTAAATCTACTCTAAGTGTGGGATATGGAGCTCAACTTCAACAAACTTCAACCAAACTTCGCTTTGCCTCGCCTTGGACAGCTTCCACGGAGTTGGTGCAATCTTCAGGGGAGATGACTAAAGATGTTCAAACCACCACTTGACATGAAGATACCATCACAACAATGCATACCATCATTCAAACTGTGATTGAAGTTAGGCCCACAACGTTTCCAGTTGACCACACAAGGCGAACACACCATCAGTGAGCCCGCTAGTGGTATGGATAAGTGAAGCTTGCTTAGATCAAACACCACATTCCACAACTAACATCTACTTGCATGAAAATGAAATTACGCTACTCAGCTACTTGAAGTAGAAGGGATGAAGAAACCTGGCTAGCTATCCATAACAAAGCAATTTCACCATCAATGAAAAGATCTTTTATTATGAAAGTTTTACACAACAATCTCTTGCAAAAGTTTTCAAAGGAAAACTTTCCTTCTTCAACTACACTATCAATCTATACTAAGCTACTTCTAAGTTGTCTCTCTACTCTATGTTTACTGTCTAACTAGTCTAATCCTAATCCGATACAAATGAGGGGGGATGCCCCTTTATAGATGGCCCAGTCCAATGGACGGCTCAAATTACAATCGGCTGGATGGCCCAGATTGTGCCACCTCAGCCCTAAACAAGATTCACCCTAAAAACCGCCACCAAGCGGAGTGGGGTAATAAATGAGCCATTAATGGCCACCACCTTCTAGAAGATTCCTGCTTTGAAACGCGTTCACACTGTTCTTCTTTTTGACTGCAAACCGGATGAATCTGATTAATACTGCTTCAACTTCTTGAGAAGTTATGGCAGGCACGTTCTCAATTTGAAACTTCAGGGCTGTAACTTTCTTCTCGTGCTTGATGATGATCTTTAACACTTGGGTCTTCATTATTTCAATTCTTGAATGTGAAGGACTTCAGTCTTGGCCTCGATCATTTCTTCTTTGTCACTTGAGTTGGGCACATACTAAGTCTCAACACTTAGACATTTCATCCAACTTTGGCTCGAGAAAATTGCTTTCATCAGGAACCTGATCAAAAATCATCTAGTCATTCAATTTCAAATTCATCACCTAAGGCATTTTATCTTCAAAACATCATTTATTCCTTGCCTTAGAAATTTTTTCAAATTTTTACTTAGGAAATTTCATAATTCAAGTGCCCATCAAAAATCTTCATCTTAAAAGTCTTGGCGAAGTGCAGAAGACTTTAAAATCCACTCTTTGTTGAAGATCTTCAATACCTAGAAGAAAATTCCCTCCGGAAAGCATCAAACTCATGTGTCCCTGAACGAAGGGGTTCATTTAATTTTTTTTGAATTTTAACCTTTTTTTGAATTTTAACCTTAGAAAAATATTCGCCCACAATTTTATTCTCATTCTTGATCTCTGTGAGTATTTTCTTTGCTCTGACTTGAAATTCTTTATCAACCCTGCGATGCTGGCATCCTCTGAATTATTCTCTAACAATTTTACTCATGCTTCTGAAAAATTTCACATCCTTCAAGTCTAGGCATATTTTTCCTAGAGAGTGAAATTAGATTTCAACACTTAGAAATTTTTTCAATCACTTCATAATCAGCTTGGGCGTACATGGGGAGTCCTGCTGACATTTTCTACCACTTAGAAATTTTTTCAACTGCTTCCCCAACCCTTAAGCGCATTTACCTAGGTAAGCATCTAGTTTCATGCCTTAGAAGAATTTCAAACTTCTTCCCCAACCCTTAGGCGCATATAGGGGTCTCATCTGTCACTTTTCACCACTTAGAAGTATTTTCAATCACTCACCTTGATGCTTTGGGCGCATATACCACCTGTTGTGACCTTTTTCACACATCGCCCCATTGCCAATGGGGACCCCTAATTTTTGCTCCATTCTGGTCTTTTTGGCTTTGGTTCTTTTCTCTCTCTCTCTCTGTCTGTCTCTTTTCTATGGTCTGCGTTCCGGGGGCGTTCCCGTCTTTGAACTTAAACGAGTGAAATTTGGCCAAGTCTGAAATTAGGGTTTCATCGTTTCTGGTCAGTCCAAGGTCAAACGAAGTGAGTAACTTGAAAATTGAGCCTAACAGTGTTGTCAGTGTGCTTCCAGCAGGTTCTCAGCGGATTTTCAGCTGATTCTGAGGTACTTACTATTTTTAGTAAGTGTACCATTGCAGGCAATTCGTCAGCTATTTTGAGATTCCGACAGTCACACAGTACTCAGAGCACATCAGGCTGCTCGCGTGCAAAATTTGAGCAAAAATCGACAACTTACTATTTTTAGCGATCCGCTTGGGCAAATTTGAGTGCGAGATCTGCGAGATTTTCTTTGCATGTTGGCATATTCTTACGGGTTTTGAGACCTTAGCGATGATGTAACATTCAAGGCGAGAACGACTACTTTGAATTTAGCCAGAGGCTATTTTTAGGGTTTGCATGTTAGGGTTTCTTTTGCATGTCGTGATTCGATGGGTTTTAGAGCTTGATGGTGTGACATGCAAGAAGATTCTCACTCAGAAGGAACTTACTATTTTTAGCGTGTGTCCCGGCAGCCGCTTCCCAGCATTCAGATTCACGATCGATCGCAGTGCCCGCGAGAGCAGATATCATTTGTACGCATGCAGAGCGAATTAGGATTTCAGCCGGAGCCTAAAAATAGGCGTAAAAGTCAGAATTTTCGAAAACCGGTGTAAACCACCGCGATCAGCGTCCTTCAGGCTGTGTGCTGGTAAAATTTCAAGTCAAACGGAGCACTTACTATTTATAGTAAGTCAGATTGGAAACTGGCTAAAAATAGTAAGTCAGCTGCATGCGTCAGTGCCAACAGGCAGGTCACGTGGTGAGGAGCGCCTCATTAAAATTTCAAATCAATCGGAGCAATGGAGCTATCAGAAACATGAGGTTACTATTTATAGTAAATCACCACCAGAAACGTGCTAAAAATGGCAGGCTTGCTCAGAATGGCAGTGTCAGCAAGGTAATGGAGTCACGAGATCCAGTGTTTAAAATTTCAAAGCAATCTGAGCCTCAGAAGTGTGAAAATTGAGGAGCTTACTATAAATAGCAGGACATGAGGCAGGCTGGCAGAGGTCGAGAAAAATGGCTAAGTATGGGACTTCATCCTTCAGCATAGGCTAAATGCGCCCTCAAGCACCAGATGCCAAAATTTTATGACTCAGGTGTCTCATCCTCCTGCCTGGGCAAAATGCGCCCAACTTAAAGAGGAAAGGGTTAAAAAAATTTCTAAGTGTGAAATGCTTATCCACTTGCCTAGGCAAAATGCGCCCAAATTGCAAGAGTCAAAGTGGTCAAAGGACTTCATCCTGCACACATAGCAAAATGCGCCCAAGGGAGGTTGAGAGCATGAAAAAAAGTTCTAAGTATAAACTTTATCCTCCTCCACTAGTGAAATGCGCCCATGCAAGAATCAGCCAAGAGGAAAGTCAAAGGAGTCAAACATTTTCATCCTGCATGAGGGGTAAAATGCGCCCAAAATGAGGCACGCGAGGACAAGAGTTAAGGCGTTGAAAAAGATTCCTCCTCCTACATGAAAATGCGCCCACATTTGAAGTCAACAAGTCAACAAGGGAAGGCGTTGGAACAAGTTTTATCCTCCTCATCCCTCAAAATGCGCCCAAGTTTATGTGGTAAAAGGTAAGTGAATGGAGTGAAAGAAGGTAAATAAAGTGAAAGGTGCTTCAAGGCGTGGTAAACTCAAGGTAAATGCTGGGCGTTATTCTCCATCATGTGCAAAATGTGCCCAAGGTGGTAAGTCTTAGAAGATTTTTCCTAGGCGTGGTGAAAGGTGATGAATTCTAGGCGTGGTTTTTGATTTTCCTCCATCAAGTGCTAGGCGCCAAGGGTGATGGGAGTTATAAGGTGTTAGAAATTTCCTAAGACATGTGAGGTGTGAAAATAAAATGCTAAGTGTATTATGCGCCTAGAGTGTGGAGTGAAGTGTGAAGTTAAAACAAACTTGCTAGGTGTTGAAAATGCAATGTGTTGAAAATATTTCCCAAGGCGTGATTCCTTTTCCTCAAGTGTGCTATGCGCCTTGAGTATGAAATAAAGTATATGATGAGTGATGGAATTTTTTTTTTTAAGGCATTGGAACTTCAAAAATATTTTTCAAGTGTGGAGTAAAATACGAAGTGGTGGCTAGAAAAATAAAATGTGCCAGGCACCTCTGTGGATAAAATTTTCTAAGTGAAGTTGGTGTCTTTCTCACAGGCCAAAATTTTAAGGTGAAAAATTTCCAAGGCAAAATTTTCCCAAGAGATGATTTAAAAATTTTCTAAGGCACAAAATGTTCTCCCTTAGAAAAATGCCTAAGTCTGGAGAGGTGAAGGAATTTTCCTGAAGCGTGAGCAGAGTCGCCAGAGGTGAAGTCAGTGAATGCCAGCTATACAGGATTGGTAAAAATTTTCCAAGTCAGAGCAAAATTCTCAGGGGAGATCGAAGAACGAGAATAAATTTGATGAAAGAATATTTTCTAAGGTTCAAAATTCAAAAAAATTAAATGAACCCGTTCGTTGGCTACCCATGAGTTCGTCGCGTTCTGAAGGAAATTTTCTTCTGGGTATCGAAGTTTATCGATGAGGAGTTGATTTTAAGGTCTTCCACAGCTTGTCGAGGATTTTGGGATGAAGATGTTAAATGGGCATCAGGTTGATGAATTTCCTAAGGGAAGTTTTAAATTTTTCTAAGGCAAATGTGAAGAAAATGTGTTTTCAAGGTGAAATTCTCCGGATGATGAATTTGAAAGAAATTGCCTAAGTGAATTTGCTCGAATTCTTCGTGATGATAATCTTCTGGAGCCAGAGATGAATGAGATCAAAATTGCAAACACCTCAGCTGGAAAAGTAAAGGGAAATACAGTTGAAGTCAAGATGTTGGAAAATCTTGAAGGATGAAGTTGGCTAGTGAAGGCGATGAACGCTTGAAGGTTGGAGCGTGAAGATCAGGTAAGTAAGGTAACTTTATATTATGAAGTATTCTAATACTTTTCTCCTTGCTTGTTTTGCAGGAGGAATGTCAAAGCCAGGGCACGATGACTTGAAGTGGTGAAGCACGATGATATCACAACCCTCGGAGGAAGATAAAGTTACGAGTTTCAATCTCGAAGGAAGAAAAAGTTGCAAGAAATTGGCTAAGTGTTAGCTCAAATGACCCTCAAGTGGAAGAAGTCAAAGAACAACGCCAAGAAAGAAGATCAAGACAGTGTGAACGCATCTACAAACGGAATCTTCTAGAAGGATGATGGTGGACATTATGGCGCATTTATTACCCCACTCTCCTTTGTGGCGGTTTTTAGGGCAAATCTTGTTTAGGGCTGAGGTGGCACGATTTTAGCCACTCTATTGATTGTAACCCTAGCCGTCTTTTGGGACTTGGCTAGCTATATAAAGGGGGAGTCCCCCTCATTTGTAATTCATTAGAAGTAGAATTTAGACTCGGACTAGAGAGTAGAGCGGAGGTACTTTAGTTGTAATATCTTAGCATAGTAGTTTAGATTGAAAAGGAAGGAAAGTCTTCCCCTTTGGATACTTTGTAAGAAGTTGTCATGTATGCTTTCATAATAAAAGAATTTTCATTGATGGTGAATTCTTCTTTGTTGTGAATAGTTGTTGAGGCTTCTTCGTCCTTCCAATTCATGTAGTATCTTGAAGTAGCTTAAAGTAAAGTAGTTTTCACTTTCATGCAAGTAGATGTTAGTTGTGGACTTGTGGTATTAATTGAGGCAACTTCATTTCTATCCATACCACTAGCGGCTTGCTGACGGTAGGTCTGCCTTGTGTGGTCAACTGGAAAATTTTACAAACTTAACTTCGATTGTGATTCATGTGTTTGTATGCGTCATTCTGATGGTGCTTACATGTTGAGTTATAATTTGAAAATCTCTTGCCACTCCCTTGAAGATTGCACCGACTTTGTGTAAGTTGTCCAACGTGAGGCGGAGCAGAGTCTGGTCGAAGTCTATCAAGATTGATCCCACGTCCCGTCCTTAGATAGAAGATAAACTTCTTAGGCCCTACACCCTTTTAAATTCAGTTCATTTCCGGTTAGCTTTAGGAAACTTGTGCTCATTTGCCAAATCCTTCGAATCACATGAAAGCCCTTAGTCTACTGTCTGTTGTTAGTTGTCGAACAATTGTGTAAGTCCCCTTGAAAATACCAGCAAAATCACATCGAGCCAAACTGAGCCTATTCGCACTTAAGGAACCTTGGAGTTGAAAGCATGATCTTACTCGCAATCTTAGCATGCTGAATACTTTGTTCAAGAGAGGATAGAGCGTCCATTGGGAGACTTTATTCTGTGTTGGTGCGGTCTCAAAAACCACGTCAACAGAATTGGCGCTAGAAGGAGGGCCAACGCGAATAACAGCGACAGCATACAGTTGTGTTGAAGTAGAAAGGGTTTGAAGTACACAAAAGGTTCTATTGTAGAAAATTATCATAAGTCAAGGTGATGTTCTCTCAGAGTTGAACGGTCAGCTACATCCTGGATCGTATTAGGTCATTTTCGCCAGACAAGTTGAAGAGAATCTTGAGGTCTACACCCAGTTCATATAGAGATTTTGTGGAGTTAGAGCTACCTACAAGATCAAGGAAGAAGAAAGAAGTTCATTCAAGCAAAGAAGTCAAGTCAAGTGAAGAATTTTTATCAAACGAAGAAGTTCAGCCAAGCGAAGAGAGCGGAGAAGAAATTTCAAGTTTATTTAGAACTCCACCCAGTGCTTCGAGGTTTTCTCAGCCGAAACAAGTTGTACAACAACCAACCCAAGTTATTGTTTATCAAAGGCGACAATCAGTTCAAGCAATGGCTCAACCAGGAGGTCAGCAAGGAGGTCAACCCGCTCCAAACGGTGCTACATGGTTGGTTACCAACCCATCTCCGCTAGAGTTTCAAGACTACCACGAGATGCCAAAGAATCCTGAAATTTTTTGTCCTAAGTTCATTGCCAATGATGTTAACTACACGGCCGAGGACCATATCAAGATGTTTGAAGGTCACCTACGCAATAGGCAGATTGGGTACGCAGACATGGCTTGCCGCCTATTTCCATATTCTTTGGGAGAAGAGGCTCATTTCTGGTTCATTCACCTATCGGTGGGGTCTATAAGGACATGGGAGCAGATGAAGGAGGCCTTTATCGGAAAGTTTGGTATACCAGCCACCCCTGTAGAGCTTTATCGTCAATTTGCAGAAGTAAGAAGACAAGACAAAGAGCCCATTCATTGATGGTGAATTCTTCTTTGTTGTGAATAGTTGTTGAGGCTTTTTCGTCCTTCCAATTCACGTAGTATCTTGAAGTAGCTTAAAGTAAAGTAGTTTTCACTTTCATGCAAGTAGATGTTAGTTGTGGACTTGTGGTATTAATTAAGGCAACTTCATTTCTATCCATACCACTAGCGGCTTGCTGACGGTAGGTCTGCCTTGTGTGGTCAACTGGAAAATTTTACAAACTTAACTTCGATTGTGATTCATGTGTTTGTATGCGTCGTTCTGATGGTGCTTACATGTTGAGTTATAATTTGAAAATCTCTTGCCACTCCCTTGAAGATTGTCGAACAATTGTTAGTTGTCGAACAATTGTGTAAGTCCCCTTGAAAATACCAGCAAAATCACATCGAGCCAAACTGAGCCTATTCGCACTTAAGGAACCTTGGAGTTGAAAGCATGATCTTACTCGCAATCTTAGCATGCTGAATATTTTGTTCAAGAGAGGATAGAGCGTCCGTTGGGAGACTTTATTCTGTGTTGGTGCGGTCTCAAAAACCACGTCAACACCACCCTGGACTTTCATTTTACTTGCCCTATTCAAATCTTAACCTAGGCGGATTTAGAGGGTTGCACTTTAATTTCTCATGCCTTAGAAAATTTTCAAAATCTCCACTCCTCCTTCTAGGCACATCTGAGGGGGCCTGATTTCAAATTTGAAGCACTTAGAAAAAATTGAAGTCCTCTTCACCTTTGATGGGCGCACTTACCATGGCCTACTTCCACTTTTGATCCTCAATGCTTAGTTTTATTTCATCAACCTCCAGCTTCAAACTTAGGCGCATTTAGGGGTCCAAGGTTCAAGTAAGCAACACTTAGAAAATTTTTCACTTCATCTCCATGTTAAGGCGCATTTCTAGGGGTGAGCCCCCAATTTCCAATACTTAGAATATTTCTCCAAGCTCTCCATGCAAAGCAAGGCACATTTAGGAGGTGATACTTTAAGTTTTCACATTTAGGAAATATCAAAAACTCCCCTCAACTCTTAGGCGCACATGACCCCTTGAACTTCAAATTTCAAGTACTTAGAAAATTTTCCTATCATCTCCTCCCTCAAGGGCGCACTTGAGCCTTCATACCTTGAGTTTACATGCCTTAGTAAAAATTCCCTCATCAAAATCCTCTTGGGCGCAAACAGGGGTGTCTACTCCAAGTTTTGAACACTTAGAAACTTTTCTTGCCTTCATTCCTTGCTTGGGCGCATTTGGGGTGTCCAACTTCAAGCTTAAATGCCTTAGAAAATTTTCAATCACCCTCTCCTCTCCTTGGGCACAAATAGAGGGTCAGGCTTTCAATTTACAAAACTTATAGTATTTTCAAGTCTTCTCTTCTTCTCAAGGTGCAAATGAGGGTAAGAGCTTTGAGTTTACCATACTTGGAAGAAATTTCAAACTCCAAATTCTTCCAAGGGCGCATTTAAGGCAAGGAGCTTCAAGTTTAGATGCCTTAGTCAATTTCCAAGCTCCCTCTTTGACCCTGGGCGCATTTGAGGGTGGCAACTTCAAATTTCAAAGACTTAGAAATTTTCAAACCTCCTCTTCAAGTTTGGGTGCTTTTAGCCCCTTGTAGTTTCAATTTGAAGGACTTAGAAACTTTTCAATCACTTCTTCAACTTCAGGGGCACACTTTCATGCTGGAGCTTTCAATTTCACATACTTAGAGAAATTTTCAATTCTTTCAAGCTTGCAAGGGCACACTTCACCATGCCAACTTTAAATTTCTCAGACTTAGAAGGATTTTATCATCTTCAGGTAGCTTTTAGGGCGAAATTTGATGCTGAACTTCAAATTTCTCAGGCTTAGTGAACTCTTTATAGTTTCGTCTGACTTGGAATGATTTGTTCATGCTAGCCCTGGCTTGCCCTAATTTTCTATTTTTAGAAAGTTTCCCAAATTTTGCATTTTAAGCTGATTTTTGGCTTCAAAAAGCTGGATTTTTACTTTATCTTGGACCTCGGGATGTGGTTGAACTTTCGGGGCCTGATGCCCGCCTGTACCTGCTATTTTTAGCAACCTACTAAAAATAGCAACTGCTCAGAATGAGCTCAAACTTTGTGTGCTGATTGCCTGAAGGGTGCTGATCGTGGCTGGATGCTGCTTTTGCATGATTGTCGTGTTTCGCCCTTGAATTTAGGAAACCCTAATTCCTCTGTACAAGCCTGGTAAAAATAGTAAGTGTTTCCTTTTTGAACCTCTGCAACTCCGTTCAACTTGAAATTCGCGCCATGGGGTCTTCATGATCAAGTTGATCTGTTCATACTGGTGCCTCGCGTTGATCTGCTATTTTTGGCATGTTTCTGGAGGTGGTTTACTATTTATAGTAACTGCTCGTTTCAAAGACTTCCACAACTCCGTTTGACTTGAAATTTGAATGACGTGCTCCTCATTGGATGACTTGCCCGTTGACGCTGGTGCCTGATGCTGGTTTACTATTTTTAGCCAGTTTCTAGAATGCCTTACTATAAATAGTAAGTGCTCCGATTGCCTTCAAATTTACCGGTGGATAGCTTGAAAGATGCTGATCGCAGTGGGATACACCGGTTTTTGACAATTTTGACTTTTTACCTGTGATTTTGGGTCCCGAAGCTGAAAACCCTAATTTGACTTGCATGTATATCAAATGACCTCCGTTTAACCTTGTTTCTATTGCACTTCGCCCTATTTGTGATTTTGATGCGCTAGGTAGCTGTCGGAATGCACCTGCTAAAAATAGTAAGTCTCTGAAAACTGATCATCTTGCTTTGCATGTCACATCACTGCGAAGCTCTCGAAAACCCCACGAGAAATCACCTGATATGCAAAGAAAACCCTGACATGCAAACCCTAAAAATAGCCTCTGAAGGCTGAACTCTTAAAGTCATTATCTCACTTTGCATGTTACATCGTCGCGAAGGTTTCAGAAAACCCAGAAAGAATCTCCAGACATGCATTGAAGAACTCTGCATATAAACCCTAAAATCTGCTCTGGAAACTGAATTTGCTAAAAATAGACAGTTGTCCGTTTCAATTCAAAATTTGCAGATGAGCAGCTTAATGTGTTCTGGATTCAGTGTAATGATCGAAACTTCGAAAGTGCTAAAAGAATGCCCTGAAATGAACACTTACTAAAAATAGTAAGTTGCCGGAATTCACTGAAATTTTGCTAGGGACCTGTTGGGAGCATGCTGACTGCAACACCAAGGTTAGACTTCAACTTATTCACTCCATTTGACCTCAAACCAAATAAAAAGTGCAAACCCTAATTTTCAGACTTAGCCAAAATTTCACATTTAGGCTCACAGACGGGCACAACCCCGGAAAGGCAAACAACAGAAAAGGGATAGAAAGAGAGAGAGAGAGAGACAACAGGAAAACTAACTAAAATCAAGCCAAAAGTTTGAAACGAAGCAAAAATTAGGGGGTCCCCATTTGCAATGGGGCGATGTGTGAAAAAGGTCACAACACTCCCCAAGATTGCTTGCCCTCAAACAATTGCAAGTTTGGATGCTGCAGAATCTCCTCATTCTCCCAAGTTGCATCCTCCAAAGGCAAGTTCTTCCACTTCACCAAATATTCTTTGATCGTTCTTCTTCTCAAGGAACGCTCTTTGGAATTAATAATTCCCTCTGGAATCAAAATCAGTTGTCCTTCTTCGTCCAAAGGTGGTAACTGTGATGAAGAAAAAACATTGTGTCTAAGTGCCTTCTTGAGGCGGGACACATGGAAGACATTGTGAACCTTGCTACTCGATGGTAGCTCCAACTCATAAGCTACTGCTCCAACCTTACTAATGACTTTGAATGGCCCATAGAAGCAAGGTTTTAGTTTCTCAGCTCCACTCCTCTTGAGAGTAGACTGTCTGTAAGGCTAAAGTCGAAGATAAACCATATCTCCAACCTCAAATGAACGCTCAACACGCTGCTGATCAGCGTACATCTTCTGCTGATTTTATGCTATTTGAAGGTTATTTCTCAAGGACTTCAAAATATCTTGACTTTGCTGCAACAAATCCTTGGCTTGAGGGGCTTTGCTATCACTGAACACCAAATCAACAAAGCTAGGAGCCTCATAACCATAGAGAGCCATGAATGGAGACATTCTTATTGACATGTGGAAGGATGAATTGTAGCAATACTCCCCTAGGTGAAGCCATTTCACCCATGCCCTTTGCTGCTCCGAGACATAGTTTCTAAGATAGCCTTCCAACCACCTGTTCACTATCTCTGTTTGTCCATCAGTTTGAGGGTGATAACTAGTGCTTGGAGTGAGCACCGTACCACTCATCCTGAAGACTTCTTGCCAAAAAGTGCTTAGGAACTTGCTGTCCCAATCACTCACAATGTTTTTCGGCAACCCATGCAACCTATACACTTCATGAAAAAAAAAATCTGCAACTTGAGCTGCTGAAAATGAGCTAGTGATGGCAAAAAAGTGAGCAAACTTTGTTAATCTGTCCACTACAACATAGATACAATCTTTGCCTTGAAATTTTGGCAACCCAGTGATGAAGTCCATTGATATGCTTTCCCACTTTTGGTTGGGAATGGGAAGAGGTTGCAACAAACCAACTAGAAGTGAATGCTCATTTTTGTTCATCTGGCAAGTGGGACACTCCTGGATGTACGTTGGACTTCCTCTTTCAGCTCTTTCCAAGAAAACCTCTCCCGAACCTGCCTATATGTCTTGAAATAACCTTGATGACCAGCAAGTGGGATGTCATGGAATGTCATCAAAATCTTCTTTTTGAGCTTAGAATCGGCCACCAAAAAGATTCTCCCTTTGTAGTGTATCAAACCATCAACCACTTTGTACCTTTCGTCATGAATAGTACCTTCAATGATGCTGGTTGCAAACTGATTTTTGGCATAATCAGCAAGCAATATCTCCTTCCAATCAGCAGTAAGCTCACACAATGAGTTCAAATGAGACCTCCTAGATAGTGCATCCGCTACAATGTTGTTTTTCCCCTGGACATACTCAATAGCAAAATCGTAAGCTTGAAGCTTACTCACCCACTTTTGCTGTCTTTCGTTCAAGTCCTTTTGATGCATGAAGTGCTTGAGACTATTGTGATCAGTCTTGACAACGAACTTGCTCCCTACCAAATATTGTCTGAACTTAGCTAATGCATGCGATTGCAAGCATTTCTTTGTCATAGATGGAGTAAGTCCTTTCAACACCTCTTAATTTTCTGCTTTCAAACACAATGGGATGCTTATCTTGTAGCAAAACAACACCAACACCTTCTCCTGATGCATCACATTGCAGCTCGAAAGGCTTGGAAAAATCCGGTATGGCCAAAACCGGACAAGAACTCATGATCTTCTTGAATTCGTCAAAAACACTTTGGGCCTTTTTTGACCAAAAGAAAGCCCCCTTTTTAGTGAGGTCAGTAAGAGGAGCAACACTTTGAGTAGCCCTTCACAAACCTTCGGTAAAAGCCACAAAGACCCAAAAACCCTTTCAATTGAGTCAAGTTCTCTGGAGGTGGCCAATCAACTATCGCCTTGATCTTTTCGGGATCAACTTTCACCCCATCAACACTAATTATGTGACCAAGGTAGAGCAACTCTTTCATCCCAAATTCACATTTGGATTCTCTGGCAAACAAGCTCTCTGATTCCAAGATGCTAAACACTTCCTCCAAGTGCTTGAGATGTTCTTCCCACGTCTTGCTGAAGATAAGGATATCTTCAAAAAAGATCAACACAAACTTCCTCAACTGCTTCTAAAAGACTCTGTTCATACAAGACTGGAAGGTGGCAGGAGCATTAGTCAACCCAAATGGCATGACTAAAAACTCGAAATGACCATAGTGGCATCTGAATGTCGTCTTCTCAAAATCTGACTCTCTCATCCATGAAATTTACAACGTTATGCTGTCGGAATGGTGAGTGATTGCTTTGAGGAATGCATACCTCCTAGCTTGGGCTCGACTTCTTGCTTGAAAGATAGCAACTAGTTGAGATATTAGTTGTAGTTGAGTTTATTGCACATTGTAGTTGAGTTTCTTGCATATTGTAGTAGAGTTCTTGCATTTTTAGTCACATTTTGGAGTTGCTGGTTTAGCATAGCTGATTGTATTTTTTGCTCATATTTCATGAAATAAAAACAAAATTGTTTTGGGCATTTCACCAATCTATTTCTTTTCTAGGGACGACCATTTGTGCCAGTTTGCAGATTTTTCAATAAAGATTCTGATTTTATCCAGTGAAAATCGCCCCTCTTGAGGCCGTACCATTTTGTTCTACCTGGAAAATGTTTAGAAAAAAAAATTACAAGTTTTTAGAGTCATTTTCTGATTAGAATCTGGTCGCCATCTTCATAGTGTTCATTTGCATCAGATTTCATGTCATTTGGACAAGTCTAGAGAGAGTTATGAGCATTTTAGTGAGTTATAGTGTTGCTGGTTATGCATTTTTAGTTATTGTTCAGTCATATCAGATTGTAAGATTTAGTCTTAGGAGTTTGGTTTGAGTCTTGGGGTTTGTTTGAGCATTGGAGAGACATTATAAATCATTGCAGCTTCGAAATACTCTAATTCTATGTTCTTGGCAGGCCTTTCTATTTCATTGTAAAGCTGAACAGTAGTATTGTCAGCTACTTCTTTCTTTGCTAAGTTCATATATAATTCCCACGGGTGTGGAAGAGATTGGCCCTCGTTCAGTCTTCATTATACTTGCATTAGATCCTTATTCATCATATGATAGTGCCTTGCTCATTTCGGGCTTGGAGTGCACATGCTTGATGATTGAGTTACTGTCAGCTCTGCATTGTTTTAATAGATTTTCCACCATATGATAGTGCCATTCCCACCTTGGGTTTGGAGTGCACATGCTTGGTGTTGAGTTTACTTTCCAGCATTGTATTTCTTTTCTTAGTACCTCCGCCATATGGTAGCGCCATTCCCACCTTGGGTTGGAGAGCACGTTCTTGGCATTGAGCTTACTTTCAGCATTGTGTTGATATGATTTTTGTGACCGCACCAATCAGCAGAACAAAGTAATTTGAAGGCTACTCCATTCTCTCTTGATCAAAGAATTCCGTGCGCTAAGATTGCAAGAAAGATCGCACGTTCAATTCCAAGGTTCCAAAATGCTTTGGAATACCCTCAGTAGGTTCGTTGTGATATGCTGTTTACACGAGGGGACTTACACAATTGTTCATAAGGCTTGCAACTAACATCAGGTTAATGATTTGAAGGGGATTTTCGCATGTTGCGGATGATTTAGCGATGAGGTACGTTTTCCTAAAACTAACCAGAAATAAACTAAATTGAATGGCTATAGGGATTAGAAAATATATGTTCTATCTAAAGGCAGGATGCGGGGTCAATTTCGGCAAGCTTCAACCAAACTTTGCTTCGCCTCACGTTGGACAGCCTACACAAAGCCGATGCAATCATCAAGGGGATGGCAAGAGGTTTTCAAGTCGTAATTCGGCATCAAGACACCAAGACGATGCATGCCAAGATGTAAATCACAACCAAAAGTAAGCTTGTAAAATTTTCCAGTTGACCACACAAGGCAAACTTGCCGTCAGCAAGCTGCTAGTGGTATGGACTAAAACGAAGTTGCCTTGATTAACACCACAAATCCATAGCTAACATGTAAGAGACCAGGTGTCTCTCAACCCAAATCTTCTGACTGTGAATGGGTTTTTTTGTTTTGTTTTGTAGTTTTTGATTTTTTTGAGGGTTTTTGCAATATATTGAAAGAATGCGATTTTGGAAATAAATACAATTAAACTCATAAAAAATTCATTAATGATAAATGATGCAACAAATAGCTTCCCAAAGTATGGCAGATATTTTTATTGACTTTCTGGACACATACAATGAAGAAATACGAACATGCAATGAAAAAGGCAACACTTTATTTTCAAGGATAACCTGGTTATTTGCAGCCGCCTAAAGGACAGAAGAAATGATTCGCCAACCTCAGATATTAACTTCTCCCTCCACTGAATGTGTGCAAAATGCTCTATATGTCAAGGCGTCCCAACTAGAGAAAGAAAATGTGAAAAAGGCAAAGCGATTTGCTCCTGGAGAAAGGTACGACCTTGCAGCTGTATAGTACGGCATGGCAGCAACAATGATGAAGGTACGGCTGGAGAAAATAAGGCTCAAACAATCTTGAAATTACCCTCAGTCAAGTCGCCTCTGATGTCTGGTAAATAATATCCTCTAAAACATTTCCTGAATCTATCACAATAAGCACAAATGCAACCTCTGAATGAAGTCAACCTGTTGACAATCTTCAACTGTGTTGGCGTAACAACTAACACCTCTGGAGTACAAGTTGTTATGAACAGCCTATGCACACTACGCAATGAGTGCTCTTCGAATTATTGAGGGGAAGCTCCCTCGATGTTCTTTGACAAATATGCTTTGTAAAGAAAAATAAGCTAAAACTACTTCCTGTCTTTTTTGTTTCAGCTGCTAGAGGCACAAGACTTTCTTGAAAGAACTTTTACGTTGCAGCTGAGTTTTCTCTGGTTTTGCAAATCAACTAAACTACAACTTATATCTATCCAATCTCCTCAGGAAAATAGAGCAAGAGGAAACGGAGCAAGGTTTGACTATCTGACGATAAGCAGGTTTAGACTCTCTACTTGAAGGCAAGGTGGGCACAACTATCATCTCAATCTAAACCAACTTATTGGGCACAACAGATTTAAGAATTTACCAAGACGATCTTATGAAACCCTAGGTGGTATAACACTTGATCGAATCAGCAAAGCCTTCACAAAACAGCCTTTATCTTTATAATCTCACGAAACCCTAGGTGGTATAACCTTCAATTATATTGATAAAGATTCACAAAACAGATTTATTGCTGCAACTTCTCGAAACCCTAGGTGGTATAACGATCGATCACAACAGTAAATTAACACAAAACAGCCTTATCACTTTAATCTTTTGGAACCCTAGGTGGTATAACAATTGATTTCAATGACAAAGATGTTCAAACAGATATATCTAATCTATGGAAAGAATTCAGCATCACAATCTTTCGAAACCCTAGGTGGTATAACAATCAATTGCAATAGTGAAGACACATGAACAAATACGAAAAAGAGTAATATTGAGGGCAAGGTGGGCACAGCATATATTCCTCTCTCAAGCAAAAGTTATTTACAAATGAGCGTAAGCTCTTATTTATATACATCAAGGTGTAGGGAACCCTAAAATCACCTTGTGTTATCTATAGTTCCTGCAATGCATGCAAGCAATGCGCCCAACCCTAATTAAGCAAACTATACAGTTAACTGGGCAACTACCCTCAGTTTAACTGAAACATCTAATCTAAAAATGGACAATTGTGCGAGCATGCACGTCCTTATTAAAACAAGTTAACTGGAAGACTATCATCAGTTAACGAAAACCCTAAATACAACTCCAAGTGAACAAGGCGATTCTCAGAATAGGTATGCATGTGATGACAACCCCGAGTTAACTGAAAAGGGTAACATCCAGTTTAACTCGTGTGTGTGAAGTCTATTCTGAGAAGTGGGAACTGAAGTTCACTGTGTGTGATCTCGAGCAATCAACCCCTCAATGAGATTGTTGACTGTGTCACTGTCCGGAGCGATGAGACTCTGACGAAGGATGCTATGTCGATGCAGCATGTCCTCACCAGCTGTGATCTGAGCCTGAAGTTCCCTTCTGCTCCTCGTTGCTTCATCGAAAAGTGTTGACATGACTGTAAGCTGAGTAACCTTACAACCAACTGTCTCCCCACTGAAAATGGTATGAATGAGTGCCTGGAGTTCTGACTGAACATCTGTAAGCTCCACGTAGGCACCACCCTCAATCTGATAACGGCACGGTAAGCGAGATACAAGAGTCCTCACAAACCGGAGTGCACTAGTGACGTGCTCTCTACTCTCAGCCAACTCTGATGCTAAGCTGTCTTCTATCTTTGCTCTGAAAACCAACTGTGTCTTCCAAGAGTAGATAGCCTCTCTGTCCTCTGCATCCCGTGCCAGGTACGTATTAAGTAAAATAGGCTTCCGGTGAGCAATCAAAATTTTACATCCACAGGTTTTGTTGTAATACATATCCAGGTTCCTCATCCACGAAGGCGAATCTACAGACTCACCGTTACATTGTACATAGCGATATAACTTTCTGCATAAACATGATGCGGCCTCTAACCATGAAATTTCCTCCATTCCTCAAGCGCTTACCATATACCTTCAAATGATTAGAGGCTGACTCACTGGCGGTGGCTCAGCTGCTCGGGAGATGTGTTAATGGCAGTGCGTACTGGAATGAAATGTCTTGTGAAGGCATGCGATTTTCAGCCGAAACACTTTATCCTCTCAGATATCCTTTAGTATACGTCCTTAGCACTGCTCTGGCCAGCAACTTGAAGATCAACTGAGTGCATGTGCTGCGACCAAGGTTGGTATGATAACTGAAATCACGAGACTCTAAATCGAAGTAGCTCTTCCCTGCGGAGGTGTGATCCTCGATAACAACCTCCCATATCGGTGTTCTCTCTCACGTGAACCATGTTCTTAACTCTCTTATAAAGCATCTTGATAAATCGCCGAAATCCGGAATGGTTGACATAAGATAAATTTGCTCTCTTCCTTCCTAGGTCTAGATCCAAGATGAATCTGCATGCTACTAAGAAGATGCACTAGCGGCGGGGAGATGCGATGAGAGTGAATGTGTAGAAGACCAACTGCGGTGGAGAGTCAAGTCAATTCAAAGTAGCGAATTTAAGGATTTGGTGGCAGGCTGAAACAATCATGGAGCAGAGGTGAACCACCAGTCTTGGTAGACTCTGGTAATCTGAGCAGCTCACAGCTGATAAAGGCATGCGTGTCCGGGGAGCTCGTATGTGAAGCGGTGTAGCGCCTTACCCTTTGATTATTTGGCTTGGCCCTTTCTTGGAGGTTACTCCTCTTCTTCTTGTTAGGTTTTGACGAAGAAGGTAGCGTAGGATTCACCACTACTGGCGGCTCTGCTCTAGGAACACTTACTCTTCTTGTCTTCTTGCTGTCGAGGTAAAGTATACTGTTCTGGATGACTCTACTAGACCTCTCCTTGACCGTTGCATATTCTTTGGCGTACCAATCAACTACTGGCAACGGTTGTGTGTCGACCTGTTCTCTGAAAAGCGGGAAAGACGCCACCCTCATCATCGATAAACCTCCCACATCCTGCGACAAAAGCGAGGAAATGCATGAGAGAGAAGCTGACGTAAGCTGTGATGCCGAACCTCCAGGTGTCACGAGCAATTTGCGGTACTCCATAGAAGGCTCGTGATATGCACCTCCAGCGAGGCGAGTTGTATAATGACCTGAAAGGTCATAGGCACGTGCTTGGACAAGATACTTAAGATGATATCTCTCAAGTTCTTGTCCTACGATCTTTGCATCGGTACTGACTTGCACCAATACATTCCAAGCGAAAAGGAAAGTTGGTGATGAGTGCGGTACTGCGGTAAAGAAGGCTGATGAACATCATGCACATCGCCTAAGGAATTCTGAAGATTGTTTTTATCGAAGGGATAACGTGAGCTTTCATTTGGATTTCTGGCGAAGCCATTATACTTCGGATGTAGGTGTATGTTGGGAGCTGGCCATGAACCAATGCGCCCATCCATCGCCATGCCCTAGCAAAGCTGCGAGATCCTGAACATGCAACTCAGGTCCAAGTTTCTACTCAACTGTGTAAAGTCAAGAAACCTGAAGTGAACCGCAGCAGAATGGCGTTCGATACTGGTGAACTCAAGCTGATCATATCTTGGCGGTAAAAACCTTCCCGAGCGGTGAGGGATGCCCACGATTATTTAAGTCCACCGGGCCCGACCACGATAAGCGATCAAGTACGAGATATGAACACATGTAAACTCATGAGCAACTAAGAAACCAGGTATCGTATTGTGGAGGAATGTCGGTGATGAAGGATGCCCAGTCATGTACTCACCTTACGAAGTGATCACGACCAATAATGTAATACATCCAAGGCTGGAAAACATTTCCATGTGCTTGACCTGAGACACGATTCAAGAGTGTGATTAGAATCGCGTACTCATCCTTATACTCACCACGACCCACATTGTTTGGCAATCTGTTCTTTGCTTGTTTTAACCATCTTTCTGCCATCTTCTTCTGACATTTGTCCACATCAGCATCGAACGCTTGTGCACACTGCTCCATAGAAACAACTAAGCTGTTTGGATTTTGAGGAATGCCAAAACTCCTCTCGATATCCACAGGTTTGAGACTGCAAATGACCCGACCGTCGACTGACGCTATCTCACGAGTAGTCGGATTGTAATGCTTAATGCAAGCCATCACAAACTCAACACAGTGAACGAAGATAGGTATGGAAGCGGCCTCTAGTAAACCAGACTGCTCAATATTTTGAATGATCGAACCTCTGATTTTAACTGGGTCTAGTACTGCCTCTGGCAATACTTTGTGAAGATCTGTCTCAACCAACTTGCGAAAATCATGAGAAAGGACGGTTTTGGTCCTGTATTCAAGCTGAGTGAACTGCATTCTGAAAAACTCGCCTGTTGACTGTGAACTCGGCTATGTTCTGACAAGATTTCTGGAATCTAAAAATAGCCTGCTAGAGTTAAAAATAGCCTTCGAAGAATTATTTTCAGCCGAAAATCCGGATATGGGTTTTGTCGGAAAAGGATTCTAAGACCAATGGTGATTTTCGCGAAAATTCAACTTCTACTCGATTATTTACAAGATTTTCGCAGAAAATTAGCAATTCGAGAAGCGAATGTTACGAAACTAAAATTAAAGGCGAAAAATCAGCGCTTTAAAATTCGCTTCGAGAAATTTTCGCAGGAAGCGTCCAGAATCAGGACTTGCCAAATTAGCCAATTTAGACATGCAATGCTGCTATTGAAATCGAGATTTAGGAATGCAGGCGACTTTTTATGTGCGAAAACAAGCGGGTTTTATGGGAATAGCGATATTTGTGACTTGAGATGCAAAGAATACTGTTAGATGAGAGTAGCACAGCAGGTGATGAGATTACTTTCGGCAGAAGGTAGCTTTTGTTTGGGGCCTGCGGTACTTCCCTTTGAGGCCTTTTGGCAGAAATTCGATTTTCTCTGAAGAAAATACGAATTTGAATTTGAATTTGAGGATTCGCCTTTTGATATGATATGAAATTCGCCTTTGAATCTTTGAAAGATTTGCGAATTTAATTTAAAATTTGGGACGCCTTTAAGGAATTAAGGATTTGCGAATTGTCTTGAAGTTTGAAATATGCGCCTCTTTCTCCTTCTGAAGAAATACGAACTTGCTTTGAATTTGCTTTGAATTTATAAAATTCGATTTCTTTTGAAAGAAATGAATTTGCCTTAGGAAAATACGATTTCCACTTAAGATTAATTGCTCTTGAGAAAATCGAACTCTCTTTGAAAGCTTTGTGAAGAATAATGAAGATGGCGTCACATATAAATAAGAATAAATTCGCACCACTTAGCAACTGCAAGAATTCATAAACCCTAACCAGAATAGAAAGCCTCTGATTGGTTGCCTTTCAGTTCGACTGCCACTGTCTGAAGTTCAAATTTGAAAATAATAATAAAATAATTATTATCATGTAATGGCGCCAAAAATAGAAACACCATCTAAAAATAGACATTTTCTGAACTTCAGTTGACAAACTGGTTGAAGCTCTGAGATTCATCGTCATGCTTCCACGACTTCGAAAAGTCATCACATGAGCAAATTGGCGTCCATTTGCTCAAGATACTTCGTTTTTAATTAAATCCCTACTTTATAGATGACGGCCTTTGTCGCGGCCAGCCAACGACCGCTTTGGTTCGGGATGGCCGGTGATCTTTGAGGCCCGTCTGAGATAATCAGCGGAAGCCCTCTTGAACAAGGAAGAAATATGCTGGCTGGGAACACAAGCGCAAAATCTATCGTTTAACCTTGAAAAATTAAACACACGATTAAATTGCTTTACGGTTCCGGACTTAGCCATTTCCCTAAACTGCCATCGATGCTTCAAGCGGTACTGGCGGCGGTGGAGCGGTGAACCTAGCGATGCACGAGGGCGAAGCTCCGCGGCATGGCTGGGAGAGATACGCATCAACGGTACTCACCGCGAGCGGCGTGTTAAGGGCCTCAAAAAGAAAAGCGCCCCTGGCTCAAGGTTGCACTTTGGACATTTCAACGAAAATCAAACGTCGTCAAAACACCCTACTTTGATAGTTGATATCTGGAGCTGGGGTGACCCGATTCAGGCATTATCTGTTTTAACGGACAGCCAGGAGGGCTCTTAAGAGAAGTCACTGGAGGTGTTGGGGCAAGAAAACTGCTTCTAAGACCTCAAATTCTCCAGTGCGTATTTTTAATATGTTTACCGCTCCCAGACTTAGCCATTTTCTGGACGTTTTCGGACATCTTTACCTTGTAATATGACACCAAAGACCTCGCACGCACGAGCGACTGCCAAATGCTGAAGGCTGATGGCTATGCTCGTTGGAAAGATAAATTGATTACGCTCAATAGTCGTGAAGACTTGAGCCTTGAGAGCAGGGCTCATCGGTGACTGAAGGCTAAACAAAGACCATGAAAATGCGAAAACCATTTGTTGGTTCCTTGGGAAGAAAATTCACGTGCCAGTAAGGTCTGCCGACCACAGGAGCGTCGGTCGACAAGCTGAATGATGCGTTAGAGCTAGGCTAGTATACTATTGATGTCGTGAAGACTCTATCTGCAAATATTGGCATCTGGAGGGTCCTTTAAGCCAGCGCCCCTGGCTTGTACTTGCACTGGGCATAAATGGAGAAGCTCAGAAACGTGAAAACTCCATTTTAAAACATTTCTTGGACGTCACCGCTGAACTCGAGAAGTCGGATATTTAACGATATCTCGTCGGGATAGCCGGAGACTATTTGTGAGATGAATTATTTGTCTTGACGCCAGCCCGACAAGATTTACCCTTGAAATGGAAATTACTCGGGCTAAGTGGCTTTACTGAAATAGACAAAATTTCCATCTCCTAAAATTTAGAGGTTTATACGTAAAATGGATTTGTGAGTCGGAGCGCGCGGATAAGCTCGGCGAAAGGATGCTTGGTGGTCCCGAAGAGATTGGTATGCTTGGAGCACGCCGGACGAATCTTGACCTCCAAAAAACTGGGCGCCCCTGAGCTATACTTGCACTTTGAGGCTTTTCCTCTGAAAAATCTCCATGATTTGATCACTGAAAACTCTATCTCGATCATTGAAATGACCGTCTGCAATATGAAATGCCGTCGTGAGATGCTCCTTCATCGTGAAAATCTTAATTTTGAGTCTCTGCTTCAGGTTCTGTTCAATATAACTGACTTTGACTGACAAATATTGACAAAAACTCCATGCTTGACATTGCCCAAAAAATGGTATTTTACAACATTTTAGCGAGGTTTAGACTTTAAAACGCAAAATGCCTTAATGAAGCAAAAAATTTGGTTTGGGTACAACAAACTGGTATTGCACAGTCTCAATATCCCTGATTCTGAAGAGGGAACGTTCTTCAAAACCTGATGATCTGCAGAAACACTTGTTGCACAAACCCCAATGCTCTCAGAGAGAAATAATGACAAATTAGAATAATCATAACATAATGAGTTTGATTTGTCTTGGAGAAATATATATCTTCTCTCAAAAAGTCGTCCCCCTTCCAAAAAAAACAATTAAATGAGCAATTAAAATATCATTAAATCGCCCTTTAATGACTTAGGCATATTAATTAAATAATGGCGTCCCTTTTTCTTAAATGAGTATTAAAATACTCATTTAATATTAATTTATCCCTTATTATAAAGTATTAATAATACTTTACAATTTGCCATTAAATAATTATATTTAATTATTTTCATTAAAGTGACTTTATATTATAATGTCAAATTAATAAACTTTTAATAATGATCAAATGCTTCAATATTTACTGTTTGCTCATCAGATCATCAAACTGGGTCGAAACTGAGCTGACCAACAGAATCAGGTGCCCTGCCAAAAATAGCAACTCCTGCCTGCCTGACTTACTATAAATAGTATCTATAAATCACTCTGAAAGTGTTTGCGAAGGCCCAAACCTGAATCAAAAGTTGGAGTAATGTTCCCAGACGCTGGATAACTGCCTCAAGTGATCCTCTAAACACCTCTGCCAGCCTACAAGGATCTGAATAATAGGCTAACCTCTGAAATAACTGTATTGCCTAGGAAGGGGACATTACAGTCCGCCCTCCATGAAATTGCTTGTCCTCAAGCAATCTCGACTCTGGATGTTGTAAAATCTCCTCTGAATCCCAAGTAGCATCCTCAACCGGCAAGTCTCTTCATTTGATCAAATACTCTCTGATAACCCGCCTCCGAAGATGTCTCTCTCTAACATCAAGGATGGCCTTAGGCACTAGTATCAACTTCCCCTCGTCATCAAGGGGTGGCAGTACTGGAGAGGGAATCACATGCTGACCCAACGCCTTCTTCAGGCGTGAAACGTGAAACACATTGTGAACCTTGCTATCCGCCGGTAAATCCAACTCATATGCAACCTCGCCCACTCGTCTGAAAACTCGGAATGGACCATAGTAACAAGGTTTCAACTTCTCTGCACCACTCTTCTGCAAAGTGGACTGACGGTACGGCTGTAACATGAGATACACCATGTCATCCACTGCAAAAGAACGTTCAACCCTTTTCTGATCAGCATACTGCTTCTGCTGATTCTGTGCCCGCTGGATGTTGTCTCTGAGAGACCTCAAAATGTCCTGTTGATCCTGCATCATGTCACCGGTGCTAGGCACTCTGTTATCACTCAATACCAAATCCAAAAGGTTGGGCGCCTCATACCCGTACAATGCCATGAAGGGTGTCATCTGCATAGTCATGTGGTGAGTAGAGTTATAACAATACTCACAGAGGTATATCCACCTCACCCAAGCTCTCTGCTGTCCAGCTATATAATTGCCCAGATATCCTTCCACCCACTTATTGACAATTTCCGCCTGTCCATCTGTCTGTGGATGGTAGCTGATACTAGGTGTCAGTTCGGTCCCACAAAGTCTGAACAACTCCTGCCAAAAGTTGCTCATGAACCGACTGTCTCTATCGCTGACTATAGTCCGAGGCAAACCATGTAACCTGAATACCTCTCTAAAGAAAAGCTTTGCAGTCTGCGATGCTGTGAATGTAGTGGTGATCGGAAAGAAGTGTGCATATTTTGTCAACCGATCAACAACCACGTAAATACAATCTTTACCTTGGGCTTTCGGCAAACCCGTGATAAAGTCCATTGATAAGCATTCCCACTTCCTGTCAGGTATCGGAAGTGGCTGAAGCAATTCAGCAGGATATGTGTGTTTCTACTTGTTCTGCTGACAAACAGAAAATTCTCGTACGTACTGAAGAACATCAGTCTTTAGCCCTTTCCAAGTAAACCGTTCCCGTGCCAACTTATATGTTTTGAAGTAACCGAGATGGCCTGCCATAGGAAGATCATGAAAGGCTCTTAGAATTGTATCCCTCAACTCTGAATCAAGAACCAGAAAAATCCGCCCTTTGTAAATGATCAAGTCATTCACAACGGTATACCTACTATCCTGCTTTGTCCCATCAACAATGCTAGAAGCCCATGGGTTCTTAGCATACTCTGTAATAATCTGATGCCTCCAATCCTCGGAGATCTGTGCCATAGCATTCAACTGAGGTCTGCGAGACAAGGCGTCAGCTACTACATTCTGCTTCCCCTTAATAAAGGTGATATCAAAATCATACGACTGCGGTTTGCTGACCCATTTTTGCTGTCTCTCATTTAGGTCTCGCTGTCCAAGAAAGTGTTTCAGGCTGTTGTGGTCTGTACGCACACTGAACTTGCTGCCCACCAAATATGCCTGAACTTAGCCAAAGCATGCATAATGGCTAACATCTCCTTGTCATAGATGCTATAAAACCTCTCAGGACCCCTAAGCTTCCTACTCTCAAAAGAAATAGGGTGTCTCTCCTACATCAAAACGGCACCAATGCCCTCTCCTGAAGCATCATAGTACAAATCAAATGACTTCGTAAAGTCTGGTAATGGTAACACTGGACATGAAGTCGTAATCACCTTAAACCTGTCAAAGCACTCCTGAGCCTGTGGTGACCAAGCAAAAGCCTCTTTCTTTGTCAAATCAGTAAGGGGTGCGGCGTGACGTGAGAACCCGCTAACAAATCTCCTGTAAAAAGCACACAACCCAATGAATCCTCTGAGCTGTGTAAGGTTCTCTGGTATTGGCCACTCAACTATAGCTCGGACCTTCTCAGGGTCCATACTGACTCCTTTGGCACTGATGATGTGTCCAAGATACAGCAACTCGGCCATGCCTAACTCACACTTGGACTCCTTGGCATAAAAGGACTCCTCAGCCAAGATACCTAGAACTGTATCCAAGTGAGCTAAATGCTCCTCCCATGATCTACTGTACACCAAAATGTCATCAAAGAAGACCAACACAAATCTCCGTAGCTGAGAACTGAAGACCCTGTTCATGGTAGCCTGAAAGGTAGCAGGTGCATTGGTTAGATTGAAAGGCATAACCAAGAACTCGAAGTGACCGCAATGGCATCTGAAAGCGGTTTTCTCTATGTCCTGCTCCCTCATCTGAATCTGATGGCACCCAGATCTCAAGTCAATCTTCGTGAAGAAGATAGCACCATGCAACTCATCAATCAACTCATCGATGCGAGGTATCGGGTACCTGTTCTTAATTGTTTTCTTATTGAGCTGGCGGTAATCTATACACATCCGAAGTGATCCATCATTTTTCTTCACCAATACGACCGATGAAGTAAAAGGTGACTTGCTAGGTCTGATATGCCCCATAGCCAACAGCTCATTGATCGTTTTCTCTATCTCATCCTTGAGGCGTTTCGGATGTCTGTAGGGTGTGATCATAATGGGCTTTGCGCCCTCCTCCAACTCGATATTATGCTCGGTGCCTCTGTCTGGAGGTCTGCCAGGGGGAATGTCACTAAACACTTTAGAGTGTTTACTCCTCGATGTCACGAATATGCGGATGGTACTCAACCTTGAGTTTAGGATGCGTGAGATGATCATAATGGGCTTTGCGCCCTCCTCCAACTCGATATTATGCTCGGTGCCTCTGTCTGGAGGTCTGCCAGGGGGAATGTCACTAAACACTTTAGAGTGTTTACTCCTCAGTATCTGAATGTCTGGATGGTACTCAACCTTCTGCTGCTCCTGCTGTGCTGGTAATAACATACACTCTGCAGCCCAATCTACCATATCATGACGAATGAGTCTCTCCATCCGTTTGTAAGATACCATCCTCAGATTACTCTCTCTGATGGCTTTGATGACATGAGGTTTCCTGTTTACCTTGAACTTCATCTCCATGTCCCGAAGATTGAGTGTGAACTCACCCAAATCGTGAAGCCATGCCATCCCAAGTACCACATCAGTATCTCCCATATTAACGTAGAATTCAGTCTTGAACTCATAGTTGTTCAGCCACATCGGAAGATCTGATATCTTCCTATCACATTTGAGGGTGTACCCATCAGCCACCTTAACTCGAATACCCTCAAACTCCTCTGTCTGTATACCTCGTCTCTCTACCAACCGTGCATCAATAAAGTTATGAGTAGCACCAGTGTCAAGTAGAGTGATCACTTTCTGACATGCTAGGAGCCCACGTACTCTAAAAAATCCATCTCTCTAAAGACTAGTCAAATGTGCCTCCTGTAATTTTCTTCCTCCTTCATTTCCACCATCATTTTCAGACCTTTTGTCATCTGAATGCTCTGAATCAGCTTGCTGGTCTGACAGATCAGATTGCTCTTCACCCTCATAAAACCACTCCATCTGGTTATTTTTCACTTTGGGACAAAGAGGGCATACATGCTTCTCATCATAAGGTGCCTTGCACCAAAAACACAACTTTTTCTTGCGTAAATCATTTAATGTTTCCCTATCAAATGGTGGTGCATTTCGTTTCTTAGGATCAAGTGGATCCCTCTTCTTATCAAATGGCCTATTACTGTCAAATGATCTATTAGGCCTCGTATAAGGTGTTGAGCCTAAAGAGAACTTGCTGCGAGGTGCTGCAAGCTCCATACTGCATGCCTTCCTCATGGCCTCCTGAAGAGTAGGGGGATCAAATGCCTTGACCCAACCTCTCATCGGCTCCAACAATCCCTCGATGAAGAGAATGACAAGCCTGCTCTCTGAAATGCCTGTCACCATGACTGCAACCCTCTGAAATTCACCGATGTAGGAATCCAAACTACCTGTCTGTTTGAGCTGAGCTAGCTCCTTGAAGTAGAGTTCTGGATCCTTTTTGTCAAAACGCTCAATGAGCCTACTGGTGAACTCTTGGTAAGTCGGAACTGCGTGATGACCAAGTGTGTACATGCCGTGATGCCACCAATCATGGGCCAACCCATCAAGATGCAGGGTAGCAAACTTAATGGCCTCGTCTCCTGCATAGGTCTCACTAATAGGTAATTGTCTAACTTCTGTACCCAAGACCTCGCTGAACTCTTATCAGAACCATCAAAGTAAGGCAAGATAATCTTGTTGACTACATACTAAAGATCCCTGTTCACCTGTGGCTAAGGCTGCTGGTGCTGAGGAGCTCTCAGGTCAAATCTACCTTCTCCTCTGGGTTTATGCACATCCATAAACTCATGAAAAGACAAAGACTGCCTGATCTCAGGTGCCAATGTCGAATACTCTCCATAAAATCTGGTCACATCTGCCACTGACATGCCATGGTGTGGTTGAAATTCATGCTGGTGACCCTGCTGCTCTGCCTCGGGATCGAAGGTGACTCTCTAGATATAAATGTAGGTTGTCTCGGCCTACGCTCATGCAAGATAGGTGACGACTGCCGCTGTACTGACACCAGTGGCTGGTCTATGCCTGCAATCCCGCTCATCTGTCCTATCTGAATATAGTGCTGTTGAGGCTAAGTGTACTGCCTCATCGTGCCCATCAACTGGGACATCATGTCCATCATATTGTCATGCCTACGTCTGAACTCCTCATCAGTAATATCACCTCTGGCATGCTCTTTCCCTAGATCCCTATGTGTCTCTGCAGGAATCTCACGATTTGCCATCAGTGTAGTGACACTGTTCTCACTGCTATTGGAACTGGATCTGTGAATACCCAAAACCATCGACATCGCCTCACCTTCAGAATAGGTGGACCTGTCCAATCTCGATTTTGTCTGCTCTCTACCCCTATCAGAAAAAATACCCTACCATGAAAAGCATCGAAAAAGCACACATCCGACCAAAAAGCAAAAAGCACAGATGGCAGAAAATTGTGCTCGATACCACCGTAAGAGAAAAGTGTCTCTCAACCCAAATCTTCTGACTGTGAATGCGTTTTTTTTTATTTTTTTGAGGGTTTTTGCAATATATTGAAAGAATGCGATTTTGGAAATAAATACAATTAAATTCATAAAAAATTCATTAATGATAAATGATGCAACAAATAGCTTCCCAAAGTATGGCGGATATTTTTATTGACTTTCTGGACACATACAATGAAGAAATACGAACATGCAATGAAAAAGGCAACACTTTTATTCAAGGATAACCTGGTTATTTGCAGCCGCCTAAAGGACAGAAGAAATGATTCGCCAAGCTCAAATATTAACTTCTCCCTCCGCTGAATGTGTGCAAAATGCTCTGTATGTCAAGGCGTCCCAACTGGAGAAAGAAAATGTGAAAAAGGCAAAGCGATTTGCTCCACGAGAAAGGTACGACCTTGCAGCTGTATAGTACGGCCTAGCAGCAGCAATGATGAAGGTACGGCTAGAGAAAATAAGGCTCAAACAATCTGGAAATGACCCTTAGTCAAGTTGCCTCTGATGTCTGGTAAATAATATCCTCTAAAACATTTCTTGGATCTATCACAGTAAGCACAAATGCAACCTCTAAATGAAGTCACCCTGTTGACAATCTTCAACTGGTATTGCACAGTCTCAGTATGCCTGATTCTGAAGAGGGAACGTTCTTCAAAACCCGATGATCTGCAGAAACCCTTGTTTCACAAACCCCAATGCTCTCAGAGAGAAATAATGACAAATTAGAATAATCATAACATAATGAGTTTGATTTGTCTTGGAGAAATATATATCTTCTCTCAAAAAGTCGACCCCCTTCCAAAAAAAACAATTAAATGAGCAATTAAAATATCATTAAATCACCCTTTAATGACTTAGGCATATTAATTAAATAATGGCGTCTCTTTTTCTTAAATGAGTATTAAAATACTCATTTAATATTAATTTATCCCTTATTATAAAGTATTAATAACACTTTACAATTTGCCATTCAATAATTATATTTAATTATTTTCATTAAAGTGACTTTATATTATAAAGTCAAATTAATAAACTTTTAATAGTGATCAAATGCCTCAATATTTACTGTTTGCTCATCAGATCATCAAACTGGGTCGAAATTGAGCTAACCAACTGAATCAGGTGCCCTGCCAAAAATAGCAACTCCTGCCTGCCTGACTTACTATAAATAGTAAGTATCTATAAATCACTCTAAAAGTGTCTTCGAAGGCCCAAACCTGAATCAACTGTTGGAGTAATGTTCCCAGACGCTGGATAACTGCCTCAAGTGATCCTCTAAACACCTCTGCCAGCCTACGAGGATCTGAATAATAGGCTATCCTCTGAAATAATTGTACTGCCTAGGAAGGGGACATTACATAACATCTACTTGCATGAAATGAAAACTACGCTACTTAAAGCTACTTTACGTTACTTGAAGTAGAAGGGATGAAGAAATCTCGCTAGCTATTCATAACAAAGACGAATTTCACCATCAATGAAAGTTTTCACAACAATCTCTTACAAAGTTTTCAAAGGAAAACTTTCCTTCTCCAAACTATGCTAAGCTATTAAACTATCTCTCTGCTCTAGTCTCTAGTCTAATCTAATCCCCAATTCTAATTCTAATGAGCACAAATGAGGGGGGGATGCCCCTTTTATAGATAGCCCAGTCCAATGGACGGCTCAGATTACAATCAAATGAATGGCTCAGATTGAGCCACCTCAGCCCTAACCCTAAAAACTGCCAGAATGGGGAGTGGTACAATAAATGAATCATAAGATTCCCACTCACTCCCAAAATAGTAAAGGCAATTAACGCCCACAATCAGTCTTCCAGAAGGTCATCACCCAGAAGTGCGTTCCCATTCTCCTTCTCCTTGGCTGCAAAATCAATAAACCTGGCAAGCACAGCCTCAACCTCCTGGATTGAGATAGGTGGAATGTGATCTAGCTGAAACTCTAACACTATGACTGACTGCCCATGCTGTGTGCAAGATTTTCTCCAGGCAACCAAAGCATCCTGTGTATTCTGAATCAGGCTGGAGAAAGTCGAAATATTTTCAAAGTCGTCTTGCACAAAAGTCTTCACCTCCGAAAAGAAAAGTGGCAGCCTACTCCTCAGTCCATTAGTAGTCACCTCATCAGAATTCAGCCGCCTAGCGAAGATTGCCTCCAAGGTGTTCAGGACTCCATCAATGATGTTAGTCATAGCCTTCTTGACTCTAGCTGAATCCGCCTGAGCTGCATCGAAGAATCCACGTCCCGTGACTACTGAAGAGTACCAGCCGGTAAAATCGTACCTATCACCTTCCTTAATAACTCCTCCATCAATCAACATCTGCAAGGGAGTATGCATCAATGCCTCTAGACGTTGAATAACTTTGCTTTGATAGACGTGAGCATCACCCCAGGCCTAATCAACTGCCTCCATTCGTGCCATAATGCCGGAAGCTTGCTGGTAAGCATGAGCAAGATCTTCCATGAACTTCTCTGTCTCGGCACGAACACCTGTAACCCATTTGTCTGCCTCCTGTGCCATTTTTCTCATGTCCTCCAAGCCACTAACTGATTCTCTAGACAACTCGGCTGGAACTTCAATTGCCGGAATTTCCTGCCCACAAGGACGAGACAAATGCTGCATGTAGCCAATCAAAGTTTTATGCTCCTTCAATTTCTTGTACTTGCCTTCAGTCCTGAGCAATCTGTCCTTAAGCGCTTGATAGGAGTTATCACACTCCTCAATGATCTATGCACCTGTGGGACAACCTAACTCCATGGTTGTGATCACATAATTTTCTGGCACTGCTTCATTTCGATCACAATCAACCCTCGACACAGCTATGTGAAGGGTGCGAGAGCCATCCTCATATGTTGAGATCTTCAAAAATTTCCTAGCTCTCTTCTTTATTGGAGGCGCACTGATCCGACTCAAAAATTCCTCCATCTCAACCGCTGGATCAGCCTCTTCACTGGGGCTCCTTCTCATTCTATCTCTAAGCCAATTAGGTACCACCTGCTGTATATCAAATGGCTGCTCATCTCTTGCTTCCTCCTCACAGACTTCTCTAACTTCATTCTGGCGAGGCTCATTGGCCTCTAATGGCTAAGTATTTCCTGAAACTGCATCGTTCTCTAGAGTTGTCTCTAGCTCACGCTAGAAGTGTGTGTCAGTAGCAGTTTCCTCATCTTCCTCCTGCTGATCATCCCTAGTGGGCGCATTGACACTCTGGCCAACTGATTCTCTTCTTGGTGGCTGATTTTCCTCATGTAACTCCTACTCCTGATTCAATGCATTTCTCTGATCAGCGAAAAGTGAAACCTCCTGTATGCTTGGAGAACGTGTCTCCAATTGCGTGGGTGACTCTAACACAACCCTTGGAGGCTCCGGCTGAACTGGCTCCTTCCTTCGAGATTTTGGACCTCGAATAACTTGTTTCTTCCTGCTAGTAGTGGGTGTCCTATGATCTCCCATCAAGTTGTAAGTCAAAGGGATTGACCTACTCTTCAATCTGCTCACATGCCTTTCAACCCATGCTCTGGTGAAAGTCATAACTGGTATGCAAAGCGTGTCCAAATCAGCTATCTCTGGCTCCGACCAATCTAGGAGTGGAAGTGGCGTGTCTCTTACTGCCTCATAATCTAGATGGAGAACATTCATGTCCTCATCCACCTGATCTAGTACTGGAATGATTTCACACTCCCTGATCATACCCAATGGTGGCCTCGAGAACATTCTTTTCCTGACTTCAGCCTCATCTGATGCATCAGCCAAGTAATCCTCAATATTTTCCTTATGCTTGAACTCTTTTGACATTATCCATCTGATATTGTTGTGGGGGTCATAATGCTATCTGCTGGTGTGATAAGAAAAATGAAAGAACTGAAGCTCATTTTCAGCTTCTCTGGCTGCCTGAAGTGAAGGAAACACTTCATCTGAATTCCCCATGACAATCGGGAAGTAAATTCCTCCCTTCTTCTTTCTCTTTTGAATCTTATCATAGGCAATGAGTTGCCTAGATATCTCTAACATCAAGATTCTATTGGTTGGGTACTTAGGCAATCTATATGGGTATGAAGTAAAACCTTGCAGCCTAATGTAAGAAAATTTTGGAAACTAAACAAACCAACACCCATACCTTTCTATCAACTCCTGAGCTTCCCTTGAGATCCTATGATGAGTCCTCTGCTGAAGTGATCTCGTTATATGCATGGTAAAGGCACCATTGACCCGCTTGTAATGGGAGGTGCTCGTCAGGTGCAGCTGCGGACAAGCCTCGTGGATTTTGAACTGATGAGAGCCACATCCAATTGGCTCCTTGTATGAAATTCCCCTATACTTCATCATATGAGCCAACATGTATACAATATAGGAGCCCATGTAAAAAGTCTTCGTCCTCATTAGACTCCGGAGCTGCTCATGCAAATTGTCGCTAATCATCACCGCCCTGTTGATATGCTCCTTCCCTCCAGCACAAGATTGATATAGTAGAACATCCAAGGCTCAAAAATAAATGCTTGAGGGCAGCCTCCAACTTTGGTGAGCATCATGATCAGGTCACAGTACTCCTGCTTCAAATCATTAGATATAATCTGTTTCGGCAACTTTGTGCGAGAGGGCTTGGGCTTGTTCATCCAACGAGCGTTGATCATACCAGCACATCTCTCGAATGTGGAAGCATACATCCGCTCAACACGCTCTCTCGTTTTGTAAATCATCCTCTCGTGTGATGGAATTCCAAATGCCTTGCCCATAGCTGCAAGAGTGAGGTTGGCGAATAATCTACCATCTGGTGAAACAATAGACCTGTGATCCGGATCGTAGCAGTTGACACACTCCATCATTAGCTCAGGACACTGAATAGCTGGTGGAAAACCAACAGCTGCATACAACCCACTTTGAACAATATTGTGCGGAGTGACTGAAGGACGATGACTGCCAACTCCCATCATCCGACTTTTAAAAGCCTCCATGTTGAAAGAACCCAAATTTGTGTCAGCCAGCTTACCCAACTTTGAAGTGAATTTCGACTCCGGCAAGAAAGGTTTGCTCAGCTTCTTGATAATAGCTTGCCTGGATGCAGCATTACTATCTCTACCAGTTGCTCTTACTTCAGCCATCCTGCAAAACAATAAGCAATCATCAGCAATTAACTTAGAAAAAATAAAATAACATGTAGGGGCTGCCAGTCGACTTCTAAAATTGAGAAACTGCAACATTATAATTCGTTTGCAAACCTCAACTTCTCCTCTAGCAATCTTAACTTTCAACACTTTGAAAGTTTTCTTTAGCAAGCTTCAACAACTTCTCTAATTTGATCAAATCGGCCAACTTTACTTTCAGCAACTTCAGACTTAGACTTTTCAAATTTCATCTTCAACAATCCTCTTCCACCTCAAATCGAATTTCTTCACCAAGTCCCAGCTTGCACCGCAATCTTAACTTCAGAGCTCAAGTCGTACTTCTTCAACTGATGGAGAAAAACGAGACAAAGCTCGGCTCATATAGCTAAGTCGAATTCTAGAAGGAGCTAAGTATAGCCAGTTCATTAAATCTCCACTACTTCACAGCAGGAATTCGAATTTCCCTCCTCTGGCAATTACAACACTTGTCATTTGGCGTCTGGAATCTTGACCTTCTAGAATTTCAAAAGATTCACTTCAAGGCGTGCTTAGCATTTTTAATTCATTTTGAAAATATTCACTTCAATTGCATCTTCTTAAGAAATTCACTTCACCAATTGAAGCTCTGACACTCAATTTTTTTAATTTTTTTTTAGACAAATCGCTACCTTAGTGGGTAGCACACATCCATTAATATCAAAATTCAGTCCTTTACATCCAACATTGCTACACTCTGACACTCAATTTTATTCATCTTTGACTCTGGAAGATTCATCGCACGAAGAATTCGATCAAATTCATCTAGGAAATCCATTTCAAATTCATCGTCTGAGGCATTTTATTCTCGAAAACACATTTGATTCCTTTTGCCTTAGAATTTTTTTAAAATTTTCCTTAGGAAAATTTCATAATTCAAGTGCCGATCAAAATTTCCATCTTGAAAGCCTTGGCGAGTAGTGGAAGACTTTAAAATCCATCCCTTGTCAAAGATGCTCGATACCCAGAAGAAGATTCCCTTCAAAATGTGTTGAATTCATGGGTCTACAAACGAAGGGGTACATTTAATTTTTGAATTTTTTAACCTTAGAAAAATCAAATTTATTCCAATTCTTCATCTCTAGGCGTATTTTCCTACTTTGACTTGAAAATTTTCATCATCCTTGTGAAGCTGGCCTTTTCTGACTTCTCCTCCCCAATTTTATCCATGTCTCAAAAAAATTTCATCACTCTTTCAACTTGGGCGTATTTCCTCTAGGAATGTGGAATTTAAATATTGACACTTAGGGAAAATATTTTATCATTTCATCACTAGCTTGGGCGCACATAGGCATTAAGGAGGAATTTGAATTTGGCCTTAGAAATTTTTCTCCATTTATTTATCACATGGCGCATTGCACCTATGGTGAGGAAATTTCATCAACTCACTTATACAATTTTCCTTTTAGAAGGTCACCTTCTTCAATATCTTTGGGGCGCATTTTACATGTCAAGAAGGAAATAACTCTAACGCCCTTGCCACCTTTTCAAACTTGACATGTACTTTGGGCGCATATAGCACATCATGGAGGATATTTTATTTCAACGCCTTCCTTAGTCATTTTCTTATTATTCATCTCACCTTGGGCGCATTTTATACATTGAGGACATAAGTCTAAGCGCCTTAGTCATTTTTACCTACCAATTTCACCTTCACTAACTTCAACGCCTTGGTAACTCCCCTTATCTTTACCTCAACTTGGGCGCATTTAGCACATGTAAGAGGATGGGCGCATTTCACACAGGGAGAAGGATAAACTTTCAACGCCTTTGACTCTTTTTGACTCCTCTTCAAGCATGGGCGCATTTTGGACCCCAAGGCGGATTTAAAATTGTCTTTTCCTAGCTTGCTTGGGCGCATTTTGATGTATGAGGAGGATGAACGCCTTTACTTAGAATTTTCTAACACCTTGACTTTGAAGAGGGCACATTTAGGGGTGGCAGGTGGATTTAACTTCATGCCTTAGAATATTTTAGCTCTCATCACCTTGACTTAGCATGGGCGCATTTGGAGGGGTCAGCAGGATAAACTTCAACACTTAGAAATTTTTTTATCAACCTCCTTGAAGTGGGCGCATTTGGCCTGTGCAGGAGGATGAACTTCAATACTTAGAATTTTTTTCACACCTGGATCCTTGAAGAGGGCGCATTTGAGGGGTCTGGCAAGACGAGATTCATGCCTTAGACAATTTTTTCACTTTTCAGCTGAGGTGGGCGCATTTGGAGGCAGGAGGTGGATATTCTCAGACTTAGAAAAATTTTCTATCTTCTACCAGTCATCTGAGGATGAGGGCACATTCAGGAGGTCAAGGTGGATAAACTTCAGACTTAGCCATTTTTCCTTCCTTCTGGCAGCTTCTCCACGCCCTGCTATATATAGTAAGTCTTTTGATTTTCATATCGCTGAAGCTCGGATTGATTCGAAATTTTAACCACAGGATCCTCATGACCTACTTTATTCGTTCACACTGCCATCTCGAGCTGACCTGCTATTTATAGCACGTTTCTGAAGATGGTTTACTATTTATAACAACTGCCTATTTTTGAGACCTCCACAACTCCGTTTGACTGAAATTTGAACCATGGGGTCCTCATTGGTAGACCTGCCTATTCACATTGGCGCTTGCTGCTAGTCTACTATTTTTAGCCAGTTTCTGGAACGCCTTACTATAAATAGTAAGTGCTCCAATTGCCTTCAAATTTTACCGGTGAATAGCTTGAAAGATATTGATCGCAATGGGATACACCGGTTTTTGAAAATTCTGACATTTTACCCCTTTTTTTGGGTCCCGAAGCTAGAAACCCTAGTTTGACTTGCATGTATATCAAATGACCTCCGTTTGACCTCGTTTATGTTGCACTTCACCCTGTTTGTGATTTTGATGCGCTGGGCAGCTGTCGAAATGGACCTGCTAAAAATAGTAAGTCTCTGAAAATTGATCATCTCACTTTGCATGTCACACAACTGCGTAGCTTTTGAAAAACCCAGAAGGAATCACTTGACATGTGCTGAAAACTCTGACATGCAAACCCTAAAAACAGCCTCCGAAGACGGCTCCTGAAAAAGTTTTGATCTTGGTTTGCATGTTACACCGTTGCGAAGGTTTCGAAAAACCCACAAGGAATGTTCAGACATGCAAAGAAAATCTCAACATGCAAACTCTAAAAATAGCCTCTGAAGGCTGAATTCTGAAAGTCATCGTCTCATTTTGCATGTTATATCATTGCATAGGTTTCTGAAAACCCAGAAAGAATCTCCAAACATGCATTGAAGAACTCTGCATATAAACCCTAAAATCTGCACCTGAAGCTGAACTTGCTAAAAATAGACAGTTGTCTGTTTCAGCTCAAAATTTGCAAGTGAGTAGCTTGATGTGTTCTGGATGCAGTGTGATTGTTGAAACTTCAAAAAGTGCCAAGAAAATGCCTTGAATTGTACACTTACTAAAAATAGTAAGTTGTCGGAATTTGATGAAATTTTGCTGGGAGCTTGCTGGAAGCACATTGACTGCAATGTGAAGCTTAGATTCCAATTTATTCACTTCATTTGACTTCAGACTAACCAGAGAAATACAAACCCTAATTCTACAGACTTGGCCAAATTTTCACGTTTAAGCTCACAGACGGACACATCCCAGAAAGGCAGACAGCAGAAAAGAGACAGAAAGAGAGAGGGACAAAAACCAAAGCTAAAAGACGAGAATGGAGCAAAAATTAGGGGGTCCCCATTTTGAATGGGGCGATGTGTGAAAAGGTCACAACACATTGTAATTCTTTCCAGCTGCTACTGACGACCCTCTTGCCATATGACAATATCATTCTCATCTCGAGATTGAGTGTGCATTCTTGGCAAAGAGTTACTTTCCAATTGCTGGTTTGGTTTGAGCTAACCATAACGAGTGCTTCATGTGCTGGTGTGTTCATTAGTTGTAAAATTGTTTTTAGTACCTTCGGCAACATAACATTGTAAATTTCATAGATTGGTGAAATGCCCAGAACAGTTTTGTTTTTATTTCATGAAATATGAGCAAAAACTACAATAAGCTATGCTAAACCAGCAACTCCAAAATGTGACTAAAAATGCAAGAACTCTACTACAATATGCAAGAAACTCAACTACAATGTGCAATAAAATCAACTACAACTAATATCTCAACTAGTTGCTATCTTTCAAGCAAGAAGTCGAGCCCAAGCTAGGAGGTATGCATTCCTCGAAGCAATCTCTCACCATTCCGGCAGCATAACGTTGTAAAAATTGTCCATCACCCTCAAACTGATGGACAAACGAAGATAGTGAACAAGTGGTTGGAAGGCTATCTTAGAAACTATGTCTCGGAGCAGCAAAGGGCATGGGTGAAATGGCTTCACCTAGGGGAGTATTGCTACAATTCATCCTTCCACATGTCAATAAGGATGTCTCCATTCATGGCTCTCTATGGTTATGAGGCTCCTAGCTTTGCTGATTTGGTGTTCGGTGATAGCAAAGCCCCTCAAGCCAAGGATTTGTTGCAGCAAAGTCAAGATAGTTTGAAGTCCTTGAGAAATAACCTTCAAATAGCACAAAATCAGCAGAAGATGTATGCTGATCAGCAGCGTGTTGAGCGTTCATTTGAAGTTGGAGATATGGTTTATCTTCGACTTCAGCCTTACAGACAGTCTACTCTCAAGAAGAGTAGAGCTGAGAAGCTCAAACCTCGCTTCTATGGGCCATTCAAAGTCATCAGTAAGGTTGGAGCAGTAGCTTATGAGTTGGAGCTACCATCAAGTAGTAGGGTTCACAATGTCTTCCATGTGTCCCGCCACAAGAAGGCACTTAGACACAATGTTTTTGCTTCATCACAGTTACCACCTTTGGACGAAGAAGGACAACTGATTTTGATTCCAGAGGAGATTATTAATTCCAGAGAGCGTTCCTTGAGAAGAAGAACGATCAAAGAATATTTGGTGAAGTGGACTTTGGAGGATGCAACTTGGGAGAATGAGGAGATTCTGCAGCATCCAAACTTGCGATTGCTTGAGGGCAAGCAATCTTGGGGAGGGCGGACTGTAATGTCCCCTTCTCAATTGTGAGCAATTCAACACCAATTGTTTTGGGCATTTCACCAATCTATGAAATTTACAACGTTATAAATAGATTGGTGAAATGCCCATTTTCAAAGTCAGCAATTTTTTTCAATGTCATTGAAAAAAATGAACACACTGATACTCCCCATTGGTCCGCAATTAGAAGGATGAATTGGTATTGGGGAGTATTGCTATCTTTCCATTTTCAAAGTTAGCAATTTTTTTCAATGTCATTGAATAAAATGAACACACTGATAGCAATTTTCATTGATCTTTTATCAATGAAAGCTCAGACTCTAGAAAGTCATTTGCACTGTAATGCAAATGAACACATTGATTGGTGAAATGCCCATTTTCAAACTCACTAAAATGCTCATAACTCTCTCTAGACTTGTCCAAATCACGTGAAATCTGATGCAAATGAACACTAAGAAGATGGTGAGTAATTAGAATCTTCATTATCTTCAACCAACACAATTTTGTAATCATTACCAGATGAAGAATAATGTAATGAACTAGACCAATTTTTTTAATTTTTCAATAACAATTACAACATGTACCCGTTAGGGTTAGTGCTTAAAACCAAAACAATGCAGAATTCAACTCTAACCAAGAATGCGCCGGATGACGACGAGCATATGGTCAGAGGATCTCAATGCAATGCGAAATAAGAACTCTAACCAAGAATGCGCCGGAGGACGACGAGCATATGGTCAGAGGATCCCTATCATCTAATATGCTGAAAGTAAACTCAACACCCAGAATGTGCTTTCAATCCCGGAGTGGGAATGGAGCTACCATAGGGCAGAGAAGTAAGATGTTACAATGCAATTCAAAGTAAATAGGCGGCAAGCCAGCCTCTTCCACTTATCCAGTGGGAAATACAGTAAAGTAAAGAACAGAAGAGAGAATGCTGACAGTACTACTATTCAGCTTACAAAATATCAGAAGATGCCTGCAATGAATAGGATTAGAAGCTCTCCACTGCTGCAGTAGTAGATATGATCATTCCAAGGTTAAATATGACCTTCCAGACACAAACTCCTCACCAAAATGCAAATTACTCAAGACTGATATAACAGACCAGCAACTTGAAATGATAAACCAGCAACACAGAACCTCACTAAAATGCTCATATATCACTCAAAACTGACCCAAATGACTTCAAATCTGATGCAATAGACCCTCAAAATGATGGCGCCTAGTTTAGTAATGAGAAAGGGCAGCTAAAAGTGGTTATTAATTAATGGCACTGATCCCAAAGCACTCCAGAAAGGGCGCCCTATAAGGAATGACGAATTTTCTTTATAAAATCATAAGCTTCATATTAAAATCTACAAATATTCATGGAGGATCACTTCCAACAGACAAAACCAATGAGACAATACCCAAAACAACTCTTTTTGTATTTTTTGATTTATGAGTGAAACTATAGATTCAGCCCTGTTATTAGCAACTCCAGAAAATGACATAAAATGCAATAAACTGAACTACATAAGTAAACCCAAACTACAAATGCAAACCTCACTACAAAATGTCACTCAAACAAGCAAACCTCTCCACTAGGTGCTATCTCTCAAGCACGAAGTCGAGCCAAGGCTAGGAGGCATTCATTCCTCGAAGCAATCCTGTTACCATTTCGGCAGCATAACAATATAGAAGTCATAAGATACTGAAATGAAGGCCCAAGGCTTCCTTATATAATTTTGAGAAGACCCTCCAGAAGCTTCTAGAAAAGAAACCCTAATTTTCAAATTTGAATTGTCTTCTTTTCCCTCCAATTTGGGCGCCCCCTTTCTCAAGGTTTAATTTTACTTTATTTTAAAATCTTCACTCCATAAAATGGGCGTCCCTTTTCTCCAAGTAATACTTTGAACTTTAATATATAATAATTCACCTCAATGAGGCGTCCACCCATAAAGACCACCTTTTAAAACAACTTAAAGTTCAATCACTAGGCTAAGGGGGGGTCAACAGTAAAATATAACATTAAAATATGACTTTATTTAAATAATTTGACTTATCTCTCCAAATGTGCCCCAAAGCCAAAAATGAACAAGCCAACTGAACTGACTGAAGAAGAAAGCCAACTGCACTGGAAACTGCATGATCACTGCCAAAAATAGAATTTACTAAAAATAGTAAATTCAGAAAGTCGCTCGGATCAAACTGCATGCGACACCATTGCGAAGCTTTCTGAAAACCCAGAAAGAATCCGCACTCCAAAATCCCAAACTCCGAGATGTAGCCGTCATGACTTACTAAAAATAGTAAGTTCGGAAAGGTTGCCCGACGCAGTTGCAAGTCGTACCTCTGCAAAGCTCTCTGAAAACCCAAAAGGAATCCAGAATCCAAACAACCAAACTCCAACAAGCAAAACCCTGAATCATCAAGAGAACCCATCAAACAGCCGGAAACCCTCATTCTGCCACTGACCAGCCGACAGCACATTGGGAATAGGCTACCAATCACTGAAAAGTGAAGTGCTAAAAACGGGGACATTACAAATAATGAAGATTTTGATTACTCGTAATCAGAATCTTCAGTAAAGAACCCGTGTAGAATCTGTTTGATTATGGCAAAAAATTGTAAAGAACAATTTTGTTTTTATTTCATGAAGATTCTGATTACTCGTCATTGCGCCTAGAATTTTTTGCAAACAGCTAGTCGACAATCTATGTATATTGATGTGGTATTGGAAGGATGAATTGTAGCAATACTCCCCTAGGTGAAGTCATAAATTTTTTTCAATTTACAACGTTATACATAGATTGGTGTGTTCATTTGTCTTACAGTGGTATCAGTGTGTTCATTTGCATCAGATTTCACGGTTAAGTGATTCCGTGCGCAAAATTTACTTATTGTTCATATCATTAATTTACTTAGTGTTCATATCATTAATAACAATTTTGCTGGAATGGTGAAATTCTGGGCGCAATGACGAGTAATGCAAATGAACACAATGACGAGTAATGATGTCATGATGAGGTGAGGACATCGCATTGAGTGATTCCGTGATGGACACTTGTGCACATATGCCATACATGGGAGTAGCCATGGTGGTTGATATCACGTTGAGGTGATATGTTCCTCTCCACATATAGGTGTAGCCATTGTGGGTGTCATGTGAAAGAGTCCATGACATTGTATCGGAAGTATTCCTCCCTAGCTAAGAGG
>VDFB02159552.1:0-16389 GCA_007258455.2 Sequoia sempervirens | reverse complement strand
AGCGAACCCCCTCAATATGCATTTTCCCTTTTGTTTTTTGGGCGAGAAATGTGGGCCCCGTGATTGATGGGTTCGGTCGAACCCTAGCTCGGTCGAACCCCTTTATGGTTCGGTCGAACTTGTAGGTTCATTCGAACCCCTAAAACCAATTTTTTTGCCATGGGGCCATTTTTTCTCAGTTTTCCTTCCTCCATCAAATTGTAAACCACTATTGTGGCTTCACCCAACAAGACCTGCTTTGATGTACGCAGTAAGCCTAATTTCTAGGTTCATGGAGCAACCTAAGGACACACACTGACAAGCAAGAAAAAGAATTCTAAGGTATGTTAATGGCACGAAAGGCTATGGCATTATGTATACCGCCTCAAATGAGTTTCAAATGGTTGGATACACAAACAGTGATTGGGCAGGAAATGTAGATAACAGGAAGAGCACATTAGGATATTTGTTCCACATGGGTTCAGGAGCAATATCAAGAGCATCAAAGAAGTGGCCCATAGTTTCACTCTCCACAGCCAAAGTGGAGTACATAGCAGCAAATGCAACAGTATGTCAGGCTATTTGGCTTAGAAGAATCCTTGCAAATTTGAATGAGCAACAAGAAGATGGTACAACCATATTTTGTGATAATGTATCTTCTATTGCATTGACTAAGAATCCCATCTTTCATGGATGAAGCAAGCACATCGAAATCCGCTACCATTTCATAAGGGAGCTAGTGGAGAATGGAGAAATTGAACTTCAGTACTGCAAATCTGAGCAACAGCTTGCTGATATTTTCACAAAGGTATTGTCAAAAGAATCATTTGAATGCCTAAAAGATAGGCTTGGTATGTAGGAATGCGCCAGAACTTTAGTTCTGGAAAACACAAAAAAGCGTCGATGCTCCAGAAATACAATTCTGGAAACTCAGAAAGGTGCCAGAAATCAAAACAGGTGCAAACAGGTATGCTCAGGAAACTTTGTGCCGGTGCTCCAGAATTTTTACTCTGTTGCTCCAGAATTGTAGAGTGATGAAAAATAGGGACCGATGCTTTGGAATCCTTGCTCCAGAAATTTTGAATGATGATGAAAAGAAAAATGGTTCAGGATTAAGGGGGGGTGTTGGAATATTTAATCCTAAGCATCAACGAGCAAATGTAATAAATGCCCAACCAGATGAGATCCACATTAGATCGTTCCCCCATTTTTCACTGTTAGATATTTGTTGTCCCAATTAATGTGCTTTGGCAGAAAATTTATTCCAGTAGGTGAATTTGAAAAGGAGGGCCAATTTTTGGAAAGGGAAAGTAAGACAAAAGAATAGAATAGAATTTTTTCTGTAGAAAGAGACAGTTAGTTTTTGCAACAGCAAACAAGGAGGAATGTTAAGTAGAACACAGAACTACAGAAAGGGAATGTTCAGGAGAACTTGTAGCAGCATAAGACATTGACAGAGAGTTGTGCTTCAGTGCTCTGGAATTTCACCAGCATGCAAAAAGCTCCAGTGCGCCGGAATATGCGCAGTATTTTGTATGAAGTATATACAGAGCTTTAGCTCTAATTTTTTTTGTCTATAATTTTTGAATGTAATCTTTTAGTGAATGAATGAAATAGATAATATTATTTTGCTTCCTTGTATTTTTGTCTCTTTGGTCTGTGTTTTCAACTTTTCCCACTGTAGTTGGGTTTATTTTTTCCAACAATTATGCGCTGATGAATATTGAATATAATTGGTAGTTGATGATTAAATATTCATTGGGATTCAATGGGATAGTTTATGCTTGATATTTGATTATATAGATATAATATGGTATATTATGTTTGTTGGTATTAAATGGATAGTTTATATATGTGTGTGTGTGTGTGCAAATCTAAATATATATAGTATTATTTATATTAGTGAGTTACGGGAGAGAGGGTGGAACTAAAAATGTTATTTAGTTAATGAAATTTAAATTGGAAAATTAATGTTAAAATAAGTATTTTATTGACAAATTGTATTTTCAACCAAGAGAATTGACTTGCTTTATATTTGGGATAATTGAGAGTGGAAAACAAATTGATAATGTTAAGGGTAAAAGTTCAGGAATTTAATCAATTAAATAGTTGATTTGTTTATACATGTTGGTACCTTGACTGTAATGTTTATTTTTTGTTTTGAATAATGTGCATATTTAGTGAAATTAAGGTGTTTTTGGGTTATTGTTTTAAAAAGGAGTCTTTTATGCAAAGTGGTTAACAGGAGACTTCCAGAGGCGTAGGGGAGTAGATTGTATGATGGTTTTCATGATTATTTCACTTTGAAATGGTTGATAATGTCTTTGAAAAGGGTACATGAGGGTCTTTAACCTTGCACTGCTTATTCACTATTATGTTTGGGATTTGTGTGTGAGATGGATCATGCATCGCTCTATGTGTGTGTTCATTTGGTTTTGTTATTTGTGTAAGATGGTTTTACCCCGCTTGATGTGTTGGGTCTTCTAGTTGCTAGTAGGGGGAGTGGCTCTCAAGTGGGGTCCAGGGCCCACAAGTGGCTACCAAGTAACCCATTGAGAGTTGGATTAAACAAGTGATAATATTTAATTAATTAATCTCGGGATGGGTTCTACACACATTAATAAGATAATTTTTGTTGCCCCACTCATAGCCTAGAGTGTTAGTACAGGCTCAAGATGAGTTGGGAAGGCCGTTAGAGGTCCCTAGGCCAAGGTGGCTACCAGGAGATCCTCGTTGGCGTGACTAGACATCCTTGTCCCCATGAAAGGATGATGTAGTTCCGCATGGGTATCACTTGGGGGTCGGGATCTCGAGTTAGTAGAGGGGTCAGACTGCCAAGACAACCCATGATGATACCATGCGATGACACTCTTCCCTACTATAGTCTAGCATTCCCTAGTATTGTGTTCCCCTTTGTTGTGTGTGTGCCTTTGGAAGCGGTGTCTTTATTATGTGATGTCATGTTGTACTTTGTTATGTTTGAGTCATGTTTAGTACTTTTGTGTTAGCCTTCTCTCTTCTTGACTATCTTGTGGTGGGATCTTATTGTTATCTCCTAGCACAGGGGGTGGACCTTAGGGATTCCACATGGGTAGGCGGATTGTGTTTTTTCTTCCATTGGGTTTTCCTTGCTTTTATTCGTGTGTGTGAAGGAGGAACCTCGTGTACAATTTTTGGTTCATGTTTCAGTTTGGGGAGACAATTTCTTTGTATATGTATTGGACTTGTATACCAGATGTATCATGTATTGTAAACTTGAGGTATACTTCCCAGTTGTATTCAGGGAAGCCTTGATACATAAGCTTGTAATAGTGTAATGATGTAACAATTATGATGTACTCTCATGTAATGTAGTTGTATATGTACTTGTTGGTTATTTGTAAAGGATCCATATTGATGTTTATTTGATGTTATGTTAGGAAAATCCATATTGTTCATTCATCTAGTATGGAGGATTAAAATGCACATGTCTATTAGACCAATCATGTAATCATACTTATTAATGAAATAATCCTTGTGCATGTTTATAGTTGTGTTAGTAATGTAGTCATAGAACCTTAGGGGACTTAGTTTAGTTTTCATGTTATGTTAAGTTGAGCAGTTCACTATTAATTCTTTAAAAAAAAAAAATTGTTCCATTATTGTTGCATGTTTGTGTTGTCCCTTGGGGTTCTATGGTAGGGCATTACATATACACTCATTTCCTTCAATCGATCTGCAAATTTGAAAATTGATGACTAACATGTTTTTTATTCAATAAAAAACAAAAAATTGTGGTGTTTATCTTAAGTTAAAAGATAAGTCATGCCCTAATTGTCTTGCAAAATTTTTAAGGAATAAATGATTTCTTCTAAAACCCAACCATTGCTCTCTTGCAAGAGTGCTACCTTCAAATATTGTTGTTACTTCTATATCTTGTCTAAGAGATGGCTTGCTTAAAAATTATTTTTGCTTAAGTAATTAAATGTATATAATAATTATGTAATAATAAGTATAATATAATATAAATTTTAGTATTTTAACATCAAATTAAATAATTAAATTTATATAATAAAAATGCTAAATAATAATTAGAATATCATATAATAAATAATGAATAGTATTATATTATATAAATTTTACTATTTATATAACAGTAAAATAAATTGAGACTAAATGGACATTATAACATTACTAATATAATAGTACTATATTATAATCATAACATATATTTAATGTTCAATAATAAAATAATATAAAAATTATTAAGAATAATATAATTTTTGTTGTATTTCTATTATATGATTTTTAGATAATATTATATTATTATTTAATTTAATTTGAAAAATAATTAAATTTATATAATAATTATTTTCAATAATAATAAGTATAATATGATATAATTTTTCATATTTTAACATTTTGTTAAATAGGGCGGGTGCAAAAAGATGGGTGGCCAATTTGTGGCCAAATTTTTAAAAGTTTGCAGAAAATACATATTACAGGCAAGATTAGATACTTGCATTGCTGGTAGTATGTCGGGCTTTGAGGCTCTGACCACAGCAGGCCCATGGCGATGTTATGCGTGAGCATGTGAGGTATTAAAGAGAAAAAAAAATTGAAATCTGTTTTCATTGTGACTATGTTTTTTTTTATTTATGGCCGAAACTCCTCATTTCCACTTGTGTTACAGGATGAGCCATTTTACAATATTTTTGTCGAGTGTTGTTTTGCTTCAACCTAGATGCCATACACAGCGTTGGCGAGGAGGTCAAGAGGTAAGGATGAAACTTTGTTTTCGTGAATTTGCATTGGTTTAGGTTTGTTTTTATGTTTGAATTTATGAGATGTTAATGAACACCTGAGCCTCCTCAAAATCTTCAACAAACCGCGGCAAAACAAGGAAAAGATCATAACAAACGGTAAGAACAACAACAACAACAAAATCATCAAGTGCTTCCCAAACAACAATCTCCTCACACAATCCTCAACATCCTCTTGGCACTCATAAAACTTGTGAGTAGAGGTGAAAACAATAAAAAAAAAATTGAGAGTTTAATCAAAGAGGTTGAGCAGATACAAACTTGGTTTCCAACATGGAAGGAGGTATGGAAACTTCCTCAAAGAAATGTTACAAAACATGTCGTTCCAATCATGTTTGATTAACTAGTTGTGGCAAAGATAGGAAAATAGCGGCTAGGGCTTATTCTTGGGATAAATTATATAAAGATGTAAAGATCAAATTACAAAGTACAGTTTAACAAACTATTCATGACCCACGATTGGTAAATCTCTCCCTCAATGCAAAGAGGTTTCCTATTAATTGGTGACACACCAAGAGATTAGGAATTTTTTTTGGGATAGGTGGTACATGGTTTTTGATGATCCAACATGCAAAAATTGTGAAGTCCTACAATATTTCCTTAGGAAACTATATTGTGAGTTCATCTTGAACAAAATCCCAAATTATTTTGATATGAGGGACTTCCATGGGAGAGCTGGGGGGTCAGCTCAAGATAGACCCGGTGCATAGCAGGATCCTACATAGCAGGGGTGAAAGCCTCTCCTTTTCTGATGCATGAGCACATCATTACTCCCCGCTTCCACATTGAGAGTGTCAGGTAGTGACACTGCAGGCCATTGGCTCTTTGTTAACATGTCATCAAAGCCATGTTAGCCCTATACTGCGCCATCGAGAGTCTTCAAGTGGTGGGCTTCAATCCCATTTCTTGTGTCTAATAGGTCTTGCGGTGACATTCATACCATTTACAGGCCTCAAGAAACTGCCTGTAGGGATCGTCTATAGCTATGGAGATGAGTGGCGGTGACGTGTTTGAGGGCCTGACCTGGCATTGATACTCTGATAAATGTGTATATTGAATTTAATTTATTAAATTTCAATTTTGAAATAAGATTAACTAATTTAAATTTATGATTTTAATAAAACCAGAGTCCCCGATGTTATCTGCTTTGGCCCACACCTACTTATTTCTCCATCAGGGTAGAGGTATGTAGCTAGTAAACAATTATAAATTTGATTACATGTGTAGCATTGTTTTATAGATATTATTTTTAATATGTGATTTTGGATATTGAATACAAAGCTATTATTGGAGGTTTTGGGGAACCTCCCAATGCCAATGGAGTTAGACAAACCTACATGCAAGTAATAGAATAAAGAGTTTAACTAATGAATTGTATAGCCCATTTGTGTATTTTATATTTGTATTTATTTGGTGCATTTGCATTGCTGCACATCTTTCAAACTCAAAGCATTACTTCACATTGCATAACTAATAACTAGATGTTGATAGATAGCAAAATTTCAATTACAATATAGTTTTTACAAAGTCAACCTAAGCAGTTATGCAATTACTTCACATTGCATAACTAATAACTAGGAGCAGCTACCAATTGCATTTGCTTATCATGGCATTAGCGGACTACATTTTACCAGAATCTTTTCAAATAAGTTCCTTGCCTTGTCTATGTTGTGGGTTACTTGGAAGAAATATATGAAAGAATATTAAGCTAAGCATGTAGACAAGGCAGTTGTTTGAGAAAAAATGCCTCAAAGAAATGTGGTCTCATGGTGATGTCCATCACCATGAGACCCAATTTCTTTGAGGCACGTTTTCAAACAGCTCACCACCTTTTCTATGCTACCACATTTTTCATACATGTCTACCAAAACATTTTATCAAACTGTTCATTTCCTCGTTGCTATGGCTAAAATCTTAAAAAAGGTGTTTTCCAACAAATTATGGATGCTTGGAAAAAATCTATCAAAGCATAATAGTAAGCAATAGCATAGAAAAGGTGGTGATCTGTTTTCAAACAACTCACTACTTGAAGAATAGAAACCAACCCATTAGCCAAAATTCCCCTCCAAATTCTTTTCAAGGTCCTCATCCTCAATTTATCAATCCATGGAACCTTCCACCTTTTATTCCTCTTGTTCATGTCCCCACTCCTCCCTCTTCATGTCATGATCACCCTCCATCTCATAACCAAGGCCACACTATACCATCCACCCCATCCCAGCATAATACCATAGAGAAGGCAATGAACTATTTGAAAAAATGCCTCAAAGAAATACGCTCTTATGGTGATGGAATGGCATTCCATCACCATGAGACCCCATTTCTTTGAGGCATTTTTTCAAACAGTTCACTACCTTCTCTATGCCACCACAATTATCGTACATATCTATGAAAGCATTTTATCAAATGATTCACCGGCTTGATACTATGGATAAAAGCCTAAAAGTGTGTGCTTTCGAACAAGATACATGGATAGGGAAAATAGTAAGCATAATAGTCAGAAATATATAGTTTAATAAGTAATCAAAATTTTGTTCATTATCTCATACATTATAAGCCATTACATGGATCGTTATTGTAGTTTTTGTGATTGAATAATTTGTTGTTTTATTTTCAGACGTTGCAAGTAGATACACCTTTGAATGTTCAAAGGGCAATGGAGATTAGTGTTTCATCTACTATAGACTCCTCGATGGCTTTGATAGGGGAGGTATGAGGAAAATTACTAAATTTCAGTTTACATTCGTTGTTATAGATGTTAGTTAGTGAAAAATCAAACCATTATTGATTCGTAGTTTAATTTCTATTTGGATCATAGTTTATATAGGGCTTCAACATGCCTCGACATGGGAATTTGAATATTTCCCTCATGGAGAGTGATCATTAGATGGCGATAAGTGATTTTTTTTTAAATATATCATTTTTTACAATGTAGTTTCTATATATTAATGTCTTTACTTCTTATTGTAACAAATAAAACTTGACCAAGAACTAAACCCTAGGAGGAGCACTCCTCGACCACAACATAAATGAGTGACAGACGTATCGCCATCTGATCTACAAGAAAAGGGAAAGAGTTTATTTCGAGAGCATGGAGAGTGATGACTTTTAATTCTAGAGCCCTTTGTTGTATGCCTATATGGCATTTTTGTACATATTTTGTATTGGATATATTTGAAATTGTATGCTTATATGGCATTCTCGTAAGCCTATATGGCTATTTTGTACCTATATTTTATACTTATATCGACATATATTGATGTATGCCTATATGGCTATTTGGTTAATACAAATCTTTTTTATCGATGGCGTCCATATTTACATTATAAATTCATGGTTCAATAGATCTCTGAGTTACGTGTATTCAAGTGTATACTTTACAACTTACGTGTATACTTTGTGACTTACATCTATTCCAATGTATACTTTGTGACTTATGTGTTTCATGTGTATACCTTGTATTCATGCATATACTTTGTATTAATTTGTGTATACTATGTATTCGTGTGTATACTTCAAGACTTACATGTTTTTGAGTACTTGTGCTTCCCTTATTCACATGTACATGCTTGACTTATTCATGTATATACTTATTAATTGGTTAGCCCTAGCATTGATCATTTCTATCCTTCATGGTTTGTCTTGAATATTAATTGATTGATGCTAAACAACTTTATTAGTCAATGCTAAACAACCTCAATATTTCTATGAATTTAGTAGTAGAGTTACAAATTCCAAAATTGCACAAATTGAAAAGAAAAGATTAATTGTAATTAAATGCATTGATTATTAACCTGATAATTGATTAAGAATGAGTATAAAATATATCAAGAGATGAACCTTCTAGAATGACAACTACCAACTAGACAATAGGAAAAGCATTCCCAATACTTTGAAAGTAATAATCCACCCAAAATTGCAACGGGAGAGAAGACTTATTTAAGATCCTTGAGCAATGTATTTCCTAATGCTCCCTTGTTCTTACATATTTCAATTAAATTTAATCCAAAGAGTTCCATGAAATGCTTTATCTAAAAGTAAAAAACATGTTTTCAATTAGTATTCCATGAAATGTTTCATAAAAAGATTCCAATATATTTAATCTTTTGATTGGAACAACCCAATTAAGCAAAGGATACATAATCTTCACAACACTTTCAAAACATAATATTCATAGTAGATGATGAGTAGTTAACTTCTTGACACATTATCATACAAACATTTATCTTGAATAGTCTTTAAACATTTTCACAGCATAATCCTCATAGCATAGAATGAATTGTTATGTTCTTGATCCATCACCATAAAAACACGTCGGAAGATGTAAATGTCAACTTTTTGCAATATTATTTCTTGTATAGGAAATGGACTTGGGAGAAAGCAAGTTATAATTTATAATACAAATAAGAAATGGACTCAATGGTGGAAACTTCATTTATCACACAAAATAATAAATGTACTTGAGAGAATCACTTGTTTCTTTTAGACTCCAATTTTTAAGCATAGCAAATCATTTCAAATGAAAATGACAAAATGTTTCAAAACCAAAGTTGTTAATTGAGGAAAAATCAAATGTTTCCAAGTTCCACCATTGTATGCATTTACAATTGGTTGTATATTGTTGTAAGGGAAAGGAGGATAATTAAAAAACATCTTGTGCTTGCTAGACTTGAGGATGATCATATGTTTTTTATGTGGAAAACTCAGACTTCTCAACTGTCATGTGTATGTTTCTCTTTTCGATTGTTTTACATGCAATCATAAGGGATCAAGCTGATTAAATATAGCTCGAAGCGATTTTGTGTGTTTGGGTGTGAAAGAAAACCATGTCTAGTGTAAATGTACCTATCGAGATGCGTTGGAGCAGTTTGTTTGGTCACACGAGTTGCAAAATGAAAGTTGCACCACTTTGCAACTTTACACTGCTTGCATTTGACACTTTTTCCATCAAGTAAAAACTGGACACAATGGGAAAACTACTTCTACATAACAAAAACCTAGAAAGGTTATTATAGAGGGGACCAACACTATCCCATAGGCTCAGAAAGAGAGTTCGTAAGCATCATAGTTTCCGAGTAATAGCACGTCAAAGATTGTTGCCCTTTTACACTTTGGACCCTTAAGGGATTGAGTCGGTTGAACGTACCTCAAAGTGATTCTGCATATTTGGGTATGAAAGGGGACCATGCCTAGCATAAACGTACCCATGCAAATGCATTGGAATAGTCTATTTGGTCACACGAGTTGCAGAACAAAATTTGAACCACTTTGCAACTTTCAACTACTTGCATTTGACAGTTTTTTCTCAAAATGAAAATTCGCCACCACAAGAAAAAGCCTCTAAGATAGTGAAAACTAAGAGAGGTTATTGTAGATGATCCCAACATGATCCCATAGGATTAGACGAAAATTTTCTAAGTGTCATGGAGTCTGAGTAACAGTATATCAAAGATTGCAACTATTTTGTACTTTGGACTCTTAAGGGATTTTATTGGTTGAATGTAGCTCAGAGCGATTCAGTGTGTTTGGATGCGAAAGAGGGTCATTCCTAGGATAAACGTACCCACCAAGATGCGTTGGAACAGTTTGTTTGGTCACACAAGTTGTAGAACGAAAGTTTCACCACTTTGCAACTTTCAACTACTTGCATTTGACAACTTTTTTCCCAAGTGAAAATTTGCCACCATAGGAAAATACCTCCAAAATAATGGAAACCTAGAGATTTTCTTGTAGAGGGGTCCAATGCAATCCCATAGGCTCAGACGATAATTTTTTAAGCGTCACAGTATTCGAGTAACAACATGTTGAAGTTTGCAATCATTTTGCAGTTTGGACTCTTAAGGGATCGATCTGGTTGAACTTAGCTCGAAGTGATTCTATGTATTTGGGTGTGAAAAAGGACCGTTCCTAGCATAAACATACTTATTCAGACGCGATGGAATAGTCAATTTGGTCACACAAGTTGCAGAACGAAAGTTGCACCACTTTGCAACTTTCAACTACTTGCATTTGACAACTTTTTCCCTAAGTAAAAATTTACCACCACGAGAAAATGCCTCTAAGATAGTGAAAACCAAGAGATTTTATTATAGAGGGGCCTAAAGCAATCCCATAGGCTCAAACGAGAAGTTTCTAAGCATCACGGTATCCGAGTAACAACACATGTTGAAGTTTGCAGTCATTTTGCACTTTGGACTCTTAAGGGATTCTACCAGTTGAATGTAGTTCAGAGCGATTCAGCGTGTTTGGGTGTGAAAGAGGAAAATTTATAGTGTAAATGTACCCACCTGGACACGTTGGAATAGTTCATTTGGTCACACGAGTTGCAGAATGAAAGTTGCACTACTTTGCAACTTTCAACTATTTGCATTTGACAACTTTTTCCCCAAGTGAAAATTTTCCACCACGGGAAAAAACCTCTGAGATATAAAAACTGAGAGAGGTTATTGTAGAGGGGCCTAACGTGATCCCATAGGCTCAAACAAGAAGTTTCTAATCATCATGATGTCCGAGTAACAGCCTGTCAAAGATTGTAGGCAATTTGCACTTTGGACTTTTAAGGGAATTTGTCAATTGAATGTAGCTCAAAGTGATTCCGCATGTTTGGGTGTGAAAGAGGACCATTCCTAGTGTAAACCCACCCATCCAGATGTGTTGGAATAATTTTTTTGGTCACGCGAGTTGTAGAACGAAAGTTACACCACTTTGCAACTTTGTACTACTTGCATTTGACACTTCTTCCATCAAGTGAAAATTGAACACCACGGGAAAACCACTCTAAGATAACAAAAACCGAGAGAGGTTATTGTAGAGGGGGCCAACATGATCTCATAGGCTCAAAAAAATATTTCGTAAGCACACGGTTTCTGAGTAATAGCCCATCAAAGGTTGTTTCCCTTTTGCACTTTGGACCCTAAAGGGATCAAGCCGGTTGACCATAGCTCAGAGCGATTCCGCGTATTTGAGTGTGAAAGAGGACCATTCTTAGCATAAATGTACCCATCCAAATGCATTGGAATAGTTCATTTTTTCACACGAGTTTCAGAACGAAAGTTGCACCACTTTGCAACTTTGCATTGCTTGCAATTAACACTTTTTTCATCAAGTCAAAATTGGACACCACGGAAAAACAACTCTAAGATAACAAAAACTAAGAGATATTATTGTAGAGATGCCCTACGTGATCCCAATGCCTCAGATGGAATGCACGTAACTAACACGGTATCTGTGTAACAGGCCGTCAAAGACTTTCCCTTTTGCAATTTGGATTGTTAAAGGATTACGTTGCTTGAATTATAAATGTTTGAGGGCAGCAATAAATTTCAATATTTGAGTAAATATCATTACAAGTGTTTATAATAAGTTATTCAATTGGTGCTAGTTATAATAGGGAGAGAATAAAATAAGAAAAAGAATGATTAGTAACCATCAAACATTATTACACTCACTATATTAATAATATGATGTTTACAATAAAATGAGATTTATTTGGTTGTCCTAATTCTTTTGCTTGTGTTATAATTGTCTAATATATGCTTCATACATCGTTCTAAAACACAAGTTTTGTACTTGTAGGCTAATGCAGAGCAGGGTATCAAAACACAAACTAACTCAACCAAACTCTTGACAAAGTCTTAACACTTCAAACTCAATGAATTCCTTCACAAATTGACATTCTTCCTAGTAGCAAAACAAACAAGGTTTTTCAAGCATAATTTCCAAACCCCCATCCCATACCTAGAAACAAATTACAAATTTGAGTACCCATTATCCTCTTTTGAAACATACTTCAATTGCAGGTTGGGTTACTTTGTAACACAAGGGCCCAAAAAATTGCTACTACCCCTTGAAATAAGCCTAATTAGGCTCCCTTAACAATTCACTTATTGGTTTTACACACTCCAAACCTCAAATATCCATTCCAAAACCTTATACATGTCAAATTAGGTCTGCATATGCAATCCCCATCCCCTAGAATTGTCTCCAGTCAACTATTCTACAAAACCCTACTTCTATGCACCACTTTTATTTAAAAACATGAAGTAAACCAATTAGGGAATCAACCAAATTTTCCCAAATCCTCATCCCTGCTCCTGCCAACTTCCAAAATATAAAATACAACCTACATACACCCATTTCACCAATTATTAAGCATTTTCATTGGTGGAATGGGTCACAAATCATTATTTTTGCTCTCAAACCCTCAAAACCAGGGTTTCTAACCCGTTTTCAACAAAAAACACTATAACTCGCTCAAATCCTAATGAAATAAAATGAGATAAGATGAAAATGAAATATATCTCACTCCTCCATCAATTCCAATGCACAAATGATCACTTCTAGGCCGTACCAAAACATACAAGTTGTAGCAACAAAATTCAATGTAGGAAAACACAGAAAATAGTGAATCTTTGTTATTCAATCCTCCAAATGTACATCCAACCCCTGTTTCAACCATTACAAAGCATATTTAACCTTTTCCAACAATATCCAACTGACTACAACTAAATTTTAACATTCTAACTATTCAACTTCCCTTTTACATCAAAAATGCAAAAGTTGCTATGCAATTTTTTTACAATTTTTGCAACTTTACCAAATTGACTCAAAATGACTCCTCCTAGCCAAAACCGACCCAAAACATTGCAACATGGTCTTAAAGACCTTATTTCCAAACAAAATCATGACCTTAAACATAAATACACTGCATACTAAACCCCTTTTACAAAATGAAGGCCCAAGTGCCCTGCACCATAGGCACAATGCCTTAGGTACTTCATTCTCACAGATCTTTTACAATGTCACTCATACATTCGAGATTCTCTTATAATGTCTACATCATAGGTGCTCATGATGAGGTTAACTTCAAATAAATAACTCGAGATTCCCTTTCTAAGCTTCACACGCTCTTTTATAATGGCTTCAAATTAGAATTGAGATTTTTCAAGATCATCAAAATAAGGATGTTGCATTGCTTTTTTGGCTGAGATTCTCTTCGATGGCTCATAAATCAACATTTTCTGCAAGGGGACACCAATCAATTTTTAGTAGGTTACTTACAAATAGGAAAAGTAAAATAAGATGATAGCATTGGCATCAAACAAATTAATGTGCATACAAATATAAATTAATAAGAACCAATGTGCATACTTACAAATTAATCCAACGAACCATCTGAGTCTTCTCTACTCTTTATTGTGTCAAGTATTGCCTCATGGTCAGACTCACGGACCTTCCACAAGGTCTTGTTCAAAGCTCTACCCCCATATTTGGTCAAAGAAACATCAGATGCCATGACAAGGTTCAAGTAATAAAGAATTTTATGATGCGTGTCAAAGTCTTGAAACAACCAATATTTATCACTCTTATGTGGGTACCTTCTAAGCCATGTTCCAGTAACAACTAAGCTTGTAGGGTACATTCGATGTTTTCTCCATCTATAACTAGGGCCTCCAATTTATTTTTTTCCTCAACACAACAACACAAGTAATAGTTTTTTCTCTTTTCATTGTCTTCGTCTGCAATAACTACATAAACATGCCTTGCATTGATATGTGTAGCAAATCTCTTGAAATTAGTCGACATTACCAATACACTATAAAGTAAGATAACAATAGGAATTTCAAAAACTAAGCAAGTAGATATATTACCTAGTTGAACTAGATTTGATACATGGTCAAAGTCGACTGATGATTCCATCTGTGTTAGTTCATCACCAAAAGACCCCATTTTTTAGACCCATTTTCTCAAATAGGACAAGTTAGGTTTCCAATTTCACCCTCAACCCTATACCATCAACCCTCAACCCTTAAACCATCAACCCTCAACTCTTAAACCCTAAACCCTTAAACCCTCTACCCTATACATTAAACCCTGTACCCTCAATTCTCAACCCTCAATCCTTAATCCCTCAACCCTCAACCCCTATACCCTCTACCCTATACATTGGACCCTCAACCCTAATCAGCCCGAGACCATGTGCCCTTCCATTCCATTCCATCTATTCCCCTTCCACCCTCCAGCCAGCCACCATCAGCCCCTATGGTCCCCATTCTCTCCACCATTGAACTCCTTCCTTCTTCCATTCCCCTACAAGTCATCAACCCTATACCCTCAATTCTCAACCCTCTACACTACACATTGGATCCTCAACCCTCATATATCTTTATCCCTCCATCCTCTTATCTCCTCTCTATCTCAGTTCTCCCTCCATCTCTCTATCCATCCATCCATCCCTCCCTACCATAATCCCTCAACCCTAAACCCTTAAACCCTTAAACACTTAACCCTAAACCATAAACCATAAACCCTCTACCCTCTACCCTCAACCCAATACCTTGAACCATTAACCCTATAGGTCCTCAACCCTCTACCCTCAATTCTCTCTCACTCACTCACTCACTCCTATCTCTCTCCCCTCTACCATTAAAACTCTACCCTCTACCCTTAAACCCTTAAACCATATACCCTCTACCCTAAACCCTAAACCCTATATCCTCAACCCTAAACCCTATTCCCTAAACCATTAAACCCTAAACCCTTAAAACCTCTACCATCTACACTCAACCCACAACCCTTAATCCCTCTACCCTTAAACCCTCTACCCTCTACCCTCTACCACAATCCCTCAACCCTTAAACCCATAAATCCAAGAAAACTCTTTGCCCTAAACCCTAAACCATTAATCCCTCAACCCTTAAACCCTCAACCCTCAACCCTCAACCCTTAAACCCTGATCCCTCAAAATCTATACCCTCTACCCTATACATTTGACCCTTAACCCTAATTTCTCAACCCTATACCCTCAATCCTCTACCCTTTACATTGGACCCTCAACTTAATCCTTAAACCATATACCCTAAGCCCTCTACCGTCAACCCTAAACCCTTTAAACCTAAACCCTTAAACCTTTTACCCTATACCCTCAACCCTCAACCCTTAAACCCTAATACCCTCAACCATAATCCCACAACCCTAAACCCTCAACCCTTAAACCCTTAAACACTCAACCCTAAACCCTAAACCCTAGGCCCTCAACCCTCAACCCTTAAACCCTAAATCATGCAAACCATCTAACCTCTACCTTCAACCCACTACCCTCAACCCTCAACCCTAATTCCTTAACCCTTAAACCCTTAAACACACTTAGTAAACTCTCTACCCTAATCCATCAACCCTCTTGACCCATTTCCCCTCAACCCTCAACCCTCAGCCCTTAAACCCTAATCCCTCAAACCTTATACCCTCTACCCATTACATTGCACCCTTAACCCTAATCCCCCAACCCTATACCCTCAATCCTCTACCCTCAACCTTAAACCCTCAACCCTCAACCCTTAAACCCTCTCCCCTCTACCCTCGATCCTCTACCCTCTACCCTCAACCATAATCCTGCAACCCTTAAACTCTTAAACCTACTTAGTAAACTCTCTACCCTAATCCTTCAACCCTCTTGACCATTAATCCCTCAACCCTCAACCCTCAACCCTTAAATCCTAATCTCTCAACCCCTATACCCTTTACCCTATACATTGGACCCTCAACCCTAATCCCCCAACCCTATACCCTCAATCCTCTACCATCAACCTTAAACCCTCAACCCTCAACC
>VDFB02159549.1:0-29821 GCA_007258455.2 Sequoia sempervirens | reverse complement strand
GAATATGGAGGAAAATGCAGATTAACATAGTATCATTAATAGAAATCTCAGTTATATTTGGTTGGCAACATCTGGGCTTACAGATTCAGCTCACGAGCCTGATCAAATATGCAACATTCTAACATGCTCCTATATGCGAGCAGATTCTTACAAATAAAATCTATCAACTACTAATTCAATTATCACTATCTCTACTTGCCTATTCTAATGATTGATTACAAGCTTTATACTATATCCATGGTTCTAGAAACATCCGCATTGGCCAATGATCATCACATTTTCCAATGAAAGAAAATATGACAGGCGCATGAACAAGTCAGCCTCAAATCTGAATTACTCCATCAACAGGTGCATAAGATGAATTGTAGACCTATAATGAAGGTTAGGGACACTCTAAGGAACATTTAAAATCACATCGTTAAGATCCACAAGTCATGAGAATGATCCACGAATGATCATATTAGCTGTTAGGCTTGGAAACTATTCTGGTGCGAGTTCAAGAAATTGTCATGAGATCCAGAATCGATAACTTGCCAGAAAATTATCCAACCTCGCTCAAATCTTGGAATAAGGAAAATTAACATGTCCATGATGTACGTAGAGATCCACATGGTCTAGTGAGCAAAGATGATGAATCCACCAACATGAACTGAGAAAGAAAAAAACAACGAAAAAATTGAACAAAAAATATTTTTGGTTGATGCAAGATTGTCAAGAACCAAGGATGCTCCTGCATCAGACATCTGAGGTTAATGAAAAGTGAGTCTCTCACTTTGCAGGGGAAAAAGGAAAACCTAGACGGTCTACCTCAGCCCGAGAAATCCATGAAGAATCCTCCACTGGTCTATCTCTCCACTTCACAAGATATTATTTGTATTGTCTTCCACAAGTCTTCCTCCCATCCCTGATATCTAGAATCTCCTCAATCTCATCTGGCTGTTGTTTAGGAAACCAATTCTCCAATTCCACTGTACTATGTTCACTGAATTCTGCTTCATAATATTGATGTAGGTCTACAATGTTGAATATAGGTGATATACCCATACCATCTGGTAACTCCACTTTGTATGCATTTCCTGAATCAAACTTCTTCAAGATCCAACTTCCTCATCTTCAACTTGTTGTATGTTCCAACTAGAAATATTTCCTTCCTCAAATATACCATCACTTCATCTCCAACTTCAAGCTCCTTATGTCTCCTCTTTCCATCTACCTTCTCCTTATACTTCCGGTTCATATCTTCCAATTGCTGTTTCACTTGAGCATGTACTTTCTTCGTATCTTCTACAAATTCCTCTGCTTCTGCACTCCTTTTTTCTTCCATACTAATGTCTCTTAACTCTGATATACCTCTAGGATGAATTCTAGTAACAATCTCAAAAGGTGTTTTCCTTGTACTCCTGTTCACTAAATTATTGTATGCAAACTTTGCTTGTGCCAGGACTAAATCCCAACTTTTAGTCTTCTCTCCAACCAAAAATCTCAGCAAATTCTCTAAGCTCTTGTTCACTACTTCTTTCTATCCATTAGTCTATGGGTGAAACATAGAACTGAACTTCAAATATGTCTTCAACTTCTTCCAAAGTGTCCTCCAAAAGTAACCAAAAAACTTTACATCTTTGTCTAAAATAATACTCCTAGGTAATCCATGCAATCTAACCACTTCCCTAAAAAAAAAGTCTGGTACATGCACTACATCTGTTGTCTTCCTACAAGGTATGAAATGTGCAATCTTAGAAATTTTTTCTACCACCAAAAATACCGAATCATTACCTCTTTGTGTCTTCGGAAATCCAAGTATGAAATCCATGCTGATATCCTCCCAAGGTCTTTCCAGAACTATCAAAAGCTTATACAATCCAACATTCTGACTACTCCCTTTTTCTACTTGAAAAACTCTACAACTCTACACAAATCTCTTGACATCCTTATGAATCTCCATCCAAAAATAATTCTCACTTACCAATGCTACTGTTTTATCAATTCCAAAGTGTCCTACCAATCCTCCACTATGCTTTTCTTTCACCAAGTTTTCCCTCATTGAAATCCGAGGTATACACAACTGATTAACTCTGAACAACATATCCTCCTAAATGAAATAATCCAAACATTGGCTTTTATCCTCCAAAACTGGTTCCTTACAAGCTTTCCAAGGTTTTCCAAAATTAGGATCTTCCTCATACAAGTTCTTCAACTCATTAAAGCCTAATACCTCCATTCTCATCTCTGTTAGAAAATTCCTTCTCCTACTTAATGCATCAGCAACTCTATTTGACTGTCCACTCCTATGCTTAAAAAAAAAGTATAGCTCTGTAAGAATTCCATCCATCTCATGTGTCTCTGATTCAACTTACCCTGACTGTTCAAATATTGCAATGCTTGATGATCCGTATATAGCACAAACTCTCTAGGAAACAAATAATGTCTCCACTTCTTCAAGGCTTGAACTATGGCATAAAATTTCTGATCATACACTAAATACCTTCTCCTAGCATCATTCAATTTCTCACTGAAATAAGCTATAGGTCTCCCTTCTTGACTCAATACTTCTCCAATTGCATTTCCACTTGCATCACAGTCTACTTGAAAAACCTTAGTGAAATCCGGTAAAGCCAACACAGGCTGATCAGTCACCTTCTCCTTTAACAATTCAAAACTCCAATCTGCTCCAGATGTCCATCTAAAATCCTTCTTATCTCCCCTCATTATTTCTATCATAGGGCAGAAAATAGAACTTAAATTCCTAATGAAATTTTGATAGAAACTAGCCAATCCATGAAATGATCTTACCTCCAATAATTTCAGGTGTAGGCCACTTGAAATTTGTTCTAACCTTCTTAGGATCCATCTTTAATCCATCCACAGATATCAAAAATCCTAGATATACAAATTCCTCCTTCATGAAACTACATTTCTTAATGTTTATCAACTTCTCTTCTCTCAACCTCTGCAAAACTTGTCTTATGTGCAATACGTGTTCTTCTCTACTCTTATTGAAATCAATATGTCATCCAAGTACACAATCACAAACATACCCAAGAATTTCTTCAAAACCTCATTCATCAACCTCATGAAAGTACTCGGTGCATTTTTTAGTCCAAAAGGCATCACCAACCATTCATGCAATCCTTCATTTGTTTTAAATGCTATCTTCCACTCATCTCCTTCTCTGATACTGATATGATGATATCCACTCTTCAAATCTATCTTTGTAAAGTATCTATCTCCACTCAAGCAATCCATAATGCCATGTATCAGGTGTAAAGGGAATCCATACTTTAGCATGATATTATTTATGGCTCTTCAATCTATACACATTCTCCATTCTCCATCCTTCTTAGGTGCCAACATAGTAGGTACTACACAAGGACTTAGCTTTCTCTGATCAAACCCTTTCTCAAAAATTATTGTACTTGTCTATTCAACTCGTCATTCTCTATAGGTGTCATCTAGTGTGCTACTTTATTAGGAAAAATAGCTCCAGGAATCAGATCCATGCAATGACTAATAATCCTCACAGGTGGTAATCCATCAGGTACATTAATTGAAATGATCTCCTCATATTCTATTAGCAACTCCTTTATCTCTTCCAGTTGTTCTTCCACATGCTTCAAGTCTTCAACCTTCTTAGGAACTAAGGCATAACACATATTCTCATGTCTGAACCCATCAAGGAATCTTCTTCCATCAACCAGAAAAACCCTAGCATTCGTACAAACCTCAACTGTAGGAACATCTTCCAATGGCAATAAAATCTGCTTCATCCCATTAGAAAATATGGTATATATATTATTCTTCCCATCATGAATAGCCAGTCTATCATACTACCAAGGCCTTCCCAAAAAAAATGACATATATCCATAGGCATGATATCACACAAAACTTCATCATGGTAATTTCCTATCTTTAATTTCACCAAACATTATTCACTTACAAGAATCTTATGCTCATCCTGTATCCATGCTATTTGGTAGGGTTTTAGGTGCTTCAGTCTCTCCAACTTCAACTTAGTCACCATCTCTTCAAAAACTAGGTTTTCAGAACTTCCACTATCAACATCACCTTGCAACATTTACCAGATACGTTGTATCTTGTCTGGAACAAATTCTTCCTCTACAATGGTTCCCGCTCCAACTCACTTTGACACAGTACTCTTCTGTTTACCAACACTTCTCCTTCTTCCAGTTTATTAGATGATTCAACATGATCTTCATCAAAAAAGGAAGTTCTTTTGCTGTTCTCGGTCTTTGTGCTCATCTCTCCCTGATTGCATTCAAATGCTCTATCTCCTTCTCCACCATATTTGTAACAAGTTGCTTTGAATACCCTTTTCTCTTGTCCTCTATCATCTCTCCTATATCCTTCATTCTGGTAACCACCATATCCTCCTTTTCTATATGAGTTTCCATCACTTTTTTTATATGCATTATCATTCTTACTAATCTCCTTATCCTTGTTCTGATCTGGAAGAGATCCTCTTCCTCCTCCAACAAAAGTCCTTCCTCTTCCACCTCTTCCTCTCTATCTCTACTCATGTCTCTTATTCAGCTTCTCTTATGCCTTTAGGGCACACTAATTTGCTTCTTCCACACTCTACAACTTGATCAAACTAATTTCATCTTGTATAGATGACCTCAAACGATTCACATATCTGGCTACTTGATCAATTTACTCCTCTGAATGTCCAAATATGATATTAAAATTATAGAATTCCTTAGTATACTCTATCACATTTGAATCTTTCTACTTCAAATTTTTCAATCTTTAGAACAAACTAATCTGATAGTCTACTAGCATTAACTTTGTCTTCAACTTATTCACCATCTAATCCCAAGATTTTATCCTCTCTTTGCCTCTTCTTTTCCTATCCATCTGCAAATGTTCCCACCAAAGGGATGCATGTCCTCTCAACTTTGTACAAGAAAATTTCACCTTCTTATCTTCAGTGATACCTTCAAATTCAAAATATTTTTCCATCTTTGTTATCCAATCAACCAATTCTTCTGAATCCAACTTACCAGTATAATCTGGGTGATTGAAATGTGGTTTCGTATTTGCTCTAGTTAGGGCTCTTATGAACCTCTCTTCCTCCTTCTTCCTAAACTTCTACCTCTTCATCACTCACATCATTTGGTTGACCTCTTCTCTAGGCCGTTTCATTTGCATCTAATCTGGAAAAAATTCCTCTTAACATCTCCATTATAGCTTGGTCTTCATTTCCACGTGTTCCATTTCCTCTAACATTTCTTCTTATAGCCATGTTTACAACAGTCCTCTGTAGCCGTAGGTCGGATCCTCAATCCATTCAACCACCACCTTATCCCAATTGAACTGAATAATCCCTTTGCCCCTACTATTTTAAGGGGCCAGTTTCCTTCCACTTCGACTACTTAGCTAGTTCATATAGTTGGGCTCAACAAGATGGAGCCATAATCCATGCGAGAAAATCCTAACTTTCTAGCAAACTAGTTCATTCAACCTAAGGACCCCATATCTCCCACCCCCTGGTGGGGTTATAGGTGAATGGGTTCATTAGAATAAGTATAGTATGCATCCAAAATAGAATTTCTAATCACCTATCCCAGACCAGAGCCCAATTGTATGGGTCCCTACCTTAGCTCTGATGGGTAGCTCCTCGTTAAGGGAGGGTAAGGATGGTCAGTTAGGCCTTCCGATTGGATGAGTGAAAGTGGCACATTGAAAATAACTCTCAGTAGCCCCTAGATGGCCAGGAGCACTAGATTTTCCCTGGGGCTCTAGCCATTTAGTAAATACTTGTTAGTTAGGTCCCTCACTCGGTCTAACTTTGTTCCTTTCTTCGGGTAGTCCTAATCTAGTCAACCAGCTAATACATCAGATAGAACTACTCTCTTTGGATGGAAGGTAGTTGCTCTGTGAAGTCCATCTACTTCTGGTGCTGCATCCAATGCTGTATCGATGAGAAAGGAAAGACTATCTATTATTGTATTATCAGTGGGGTTGGGAGGTAAGGACTTGAATTAACGAGGAGCTATAACACTCCTTGCTTTGTTGAGCTACTAATTAGAGATGAGTTAACACCAAGATAGACACTTTCTTGCCTCCTACCTGATGGTACCCATGGTTGGAAGGATGTTAGGTAGCTCAGATGGTCCAGCTGAAGATCTTTCCTAAGGGTGAAGGCTGGCCACGAGAGCTCCTTCTTTCTCTTCCTTTCCTGGAGGGAGGGAGTTAAGGAGTCCAGCTGGAAGTTATTGGCTAGTTGAACGAACAACTATAATAGCTACCACTAGTTTCCCATAGAATTTTAGGGGGGTTCGAAAGCTCCTTACCCTAACCCCCTCAGCCTAACTTCCTCAACCACCTTCCTTCTTTCTCATAACTCATTCTAGCTATTATTTTGGGCACTCAAGCCTACCTACCTTCATTAATGATATAGAGGGGGGGAGGGGCCATGCAACCTTGGGGTGATGGTCAGTCTACTGATTGAACCTTCCATCTAGCCATCAGAGGGTCCTCATCTTCGGGGAGGGAGGGTCCTATCCAATTACAACCCGGGGTTCAGGAATCTGTAGGTAGCCTAACCAGGGGTGAGTAAGTTATACCGGTTCATTACATCAAAGTTTGTCTACCCCGACGGGATTACCTGAACACGCTAAAATTCCCTCCGACCTAAAAAAAATAGGAGATGGGTTAGGTAGCTGGACCGAGGGAAGCATTCCTTTTGAATGAAAGCATGCTTGAACTGGCTTAACCTGAAACAAGCTTGCTAACTTTGAACCGTGCACCTTCCTTCTTTCGAGAAGTAACTGAATTGTTAACTCGTGGGTAATGGAAGGAATCAAATTCTATGGGAATTGACTACCTACATCCCCCAGTCCAGGATAGTTAATTCATGAGTTGAGTATATTCCTTTCCCATGAACACCCACGGTATCAAGTTAGTTTCTCCATGCCCTCACAAAAATCCTTTCCCTCACGGGAGAAAGTGAGGATGGTCCAGATGAAGATCTTTCCTAGGGGTGAAGGCTAGCCAACCCCACTGAATGTTGGCCCATGATCTGGTAACAATCAATTTATAGCTGATGGAACTTCCTGCACTAAGCCCCACCAGGTGGGTGGGAGCCCTTAAAATAGTAGGGGGCTTGAGGTAGATTATATTTGTGGGAGGATATCAAGTTGCTGGCGCTACCGACCATATTGGCCAACCCCACTGTCCATATTCACCTTGGGTAGGATTGAAAATGGATTGAGAGAATCAAAGAGAATGAAGCCCATAGAATTGTAGGGCCATTTGTTTGAGTTGAAAACCATGGGTGAGGGGAGGAAACTCCATCTGGTGAGGTAGATTAGTATTTTAATTCCTTAGCCATCAAATAGTTGGGTAGAATGTACTATCTTGCCTCTTTCCCCTACACCATTGGCTGGCCGATAGTTTTAGGGAAGGGACTTCAAACCTACACCTAGAATGGAAGACTCAATCGAACTGGCTAGATTAGAAAGCTAGATTAGCCTGATTGCCCCTACTATAGCTGGATCTTGCCTCCCTATTTTATCTAAGCCTAGAAAACCATCCCCCCTACTGGTAGGGTATGCTCCTTCCTCTTTCTCACTTTCCTTGCTTCTGGGAAGGAGGGAATTATAGGAAGCTATATCCGTTTCTCATTTCATTCTTCGGGCCCGCAACCAATTATTCTTTAGTTAGCCACCCACCCTCGTATTCTATCTTGAATTCAACTCCTTATGGGGACTAGTAACACTTCCATCAAGAGCTCTCTATCCATCCATCCTTCCAACCTTCCTTCTGAAACAAAGGCTAGAATTCTCTAGGATGGTAGTCCAGCTAAAAAACCCCTACTATTTTAAGGGTGTTGAGGCAACCCCCTTTCTATAGTTAAGGTGTTAACTAATTTTATAATCAGTAGCTCTTCCGACCTAGGCTAAACGGTAGCTCTCCCTACCCAGGAATTGGATTCAATTAGATTATTTCTGTGAGAAATAGTGGTACATGGTGGGTATGGAGTGGTAACTTTCCATCTTAGGATAGCCAAATCAAGTCCCATTATTCTATAGGCAACTGGACTAGAGAAATTAGTTAGGAAGTAGATCCAGCTATTAGGGCCCCCCAGATGGCCTAATGAATGAGTTTCCTTCCATCCCAGAGTGAGACCCGATGGAAACCCCCTACAATTCTATGGGGAACTCAAGTAGTTCTATTAAATGAGGAGGACCAGATGAAGAGGCTGCATTGCAAAGAATACAAGGTTGGAATGGGTTACCAACTGAAGATATCTCCTCGTTCAGGTAGTAGGGCCTTCAACCCCAACTATAGCATATAGTTCTTGTCCATCCTGAACTGTTCCAGTTGCAAGTTCTAGTTCCCCAGAAAAGATCCAATGAAATGTAGTTGAATTCCTTCTAGTTACTATAACTAGTGGAACAAATTCTATAGCCCCTTAGGTGGAACAAATGCTATATTGAGTTAGGTTCTCACCACTAGAAAGTTAGAATGGTGGGTGGGAGGAAGATAAAGGTAGTGAAATCCCTAGGGTCCCCATTCCTGTAGTTAAGGGACTTAACTAAACACCTTCGGTTAAACCTTAGATCGTGTATTGCTCCAATTGCATAGGGTGAAGAGGATGGGAGTAGAGAATGTGGGTTCTTAGAGGTAATTTTTACTCATGCGAGATGACTACTCACCGATTGATTGTTTGGGCCTTCATTCACCCTGTGAACTATAGTTAAGTTTTGGCCATCCAATGAGCTTTGTTACTTGTTGCCTTCCTCCCCGCTTTGTTTGATATTGATTCGGGTTTGAACTTAGAATAGAACCCCCCCACCAATGATACTATGATACCTTCCCACACCCCCAGTTGGTAGTTGTTGATCAGATAGCCATAAGTTTATTGTCCTTCCATCCTACCTAGAAATACTCTCACTTTTAGGGTGGGAGGGGATTCTAGGGTGTTCAGTTCAGAGAAAGAGAGGGGGTGTTCAGGTTAGTTGCTTCCATTTGACTGCTATCTCCTCCCACCCATCCCACCTATAGAATGGTAGGCGGCCTTCAAGAGTTAAAGAAAGTCATCCTTTCTCAATTCTCTACGTGCTCCAGGTGGGTTCTTTACACCCCCAGTTGAGTAGAGCTTCACCCCCTTAACTGTTACCATCCTTTGTTCCCATCCATCCATCAAGTAGTTGGGTAATATTGTATAACGGGGAGGGGAAGTGGAGCATCCAAATTAGTTGATTAGTTTCATAGATTCATCAAGAGAGAATAGAGTTTAGTTGGATGGCTAATGTATCAATCTAGTTTAGCAAGATGGATGTTTGGATGGAAGGAAAGCAACAAAATAGAAGTTCAGGATGGAGCACCCTTGATGAGGAATGGAGCCTAACGAGCTTGACTGGATAAGATTGTTTGGAAGGAAGGTAGTTAACTGGAGTTCTCACTCTGCTTTCTCTCTCTCTGCTAACCAGAAGGAAAGCTCAACTGGAAAAGGGTAAAGAAAGGATGGCCCAGATGGAGGTTAACAAGGATGGTCTAGCATCTAGTCAATTTTATCATCTAGTCAATTTTCTCTGCTTTTGGATGAGCTAATACACCCCCACAATAAAACAGGAGCTTAGCTCTTACCCTTTTTTTTTAGGAAGAAGTGGTCCAATGGCAACAGTGATTGAAAATTCCCAACCTACCTCTTCAATGCAAATTTGAAAATGCGTTTCCCTCATAACAATGTTCAATCACCCTTTGGGAAATTAGTTCAAATTCCTAGGGTGGGGGAATTGAATTCAGGTGGGAATGAAGTTGTGTCATTTGGGCAGACCCTTTTCGTTCTCTACTCCTCCTTTGCCCCCTTTCTTTTTGAACCCCACCTTCTACCCTCGTCTGAAATCCTTGATAGAAAAATTGAGTTTGAATCTCTAATCTTTATTCTCTCTCCTACTTCCCTCCATCCTTCCATCCTCCCATCGATCAATGCTTCATTTCGAATTTCCTTCTTCCGACCATCCATAATCCATCCTTCATATTGTTTCCTTCTATCCCCGTGTTGGGCGGTGTGGGACAGATCCCTGTTTGGGTCGGAGGTACCCTTTAACTCTCACCAACTAGTTGATTAGAAATATAAACTGGTTTGTTCCTTCTGTCCAATTAGAAAGTGGTGAAATATGAAATGACTGAAAAATGAACAAAAGTATGTTTGGAAAAAAATGAATATGTAGTACAAATTATCAGACGTGTAAATAGATATGGGGATGAGATATTTTGAAAGGTCAGATCATTGGACGGTAATGAGTAAGCACATCTAAGCCGTAAATAAATAAAATTATGTATCTGGAGGCCAACTTTATGTAGTAAGCGCATCTAAGCCGTAAAAAAAAAACTTATCTATCTAGAGGCTGAATTTATGCTATTTTTTGGTTACAATTAGAAAAAGAAACTTCATTTTTGAAAATGAAATTCCATTTTGATGGGAGGGCCCTTTATTTAGAATGATGTTATGTTATAGAATTGGTGATTCCCATCAGGTGGTTCATTACAGCATCACTGATTCCAATCCAATCTGATGGACTTACGGGAGAAAAACTCCTCACTTCTTGCGAGACCTAGCTCTTCCGATTTGAACTGAGAGGGGACTGCGACAACGTTAGGAGGAAACACTTCTACGAGTGAATGCTACCCGGGTTTGATTGCAACAATCCGGGAGCCTTAGACAACATAACTTTTTTTAAGGAATTTCAAGGAAGTGAGCATAGAAATGACCTCCTATTTTAATATGGTTCAAAGTTCTCAGCAGAATAACGTCAGAAATTGTCTAAAGGGCTAGCAGGTTTATTTTCTACTTTAAGTCATAAATCACTTTATTCATCTAAGAATTTGTACTACATATTCATTCTATTCCAAACATAATTTTGTTTAATTTTCAGTGAGAAAGTTTGACTTCTCCACCCCGGTTCTTCCCGAAAACCATCCATCACTACTATTAGATTATTCCTATTCTCCACTGCTTGACATATAAAATACAGACTTCCCCTAATATTGATAGATAGTATAATAGGACTTTCCCTTTCCACACTTTGGAGTTAGGCAAGTTCTGTATAAAGAATATTTGTCCCTTTTTAGGCTAGTTCAGTAGCCGCTTAATATAAGTACGACGTAATATAAGGGTGATATTCTAGCTTGAAAAAATGCAGGACCTCTCCCCTAAATTTTCTGCTTTGATTTCACTTTGAGAGGTGCCCTTGACCACTTAGTCAGAAATAGTCAGAAAGTGGGAGTGGCAGGGGCAATTCAAATTTTGGGTGATTTCTGGATGCACGATTTGAAGTTTCCACCTTCTTATATATAATATAGTAGGGCTATGGGGTGCTGTTGATCAACACAATCAGTAAGAAAGTAGTATTCTAGTTAGGGTAGGTTTAATGAATCCTTGTTAGGGTAGGAATGGGGTCCTAGTTGTTTGTAACCTTGGTGCTTATAGGTTGCAAGTTAGGGTTGGAAAGATGAGCCTTCCTACCAATTAGTCAAGAAAGAACCTTCCCCTCCTTCCTAAAGTAGTAGTGTAAAATAGTGTCCTTTTGAACAATAATGGATTTGGTACTAGTGCAAAATAGTTACCTTTTGAACAAGGATGGATTTGGTACTAGTGCAAAATAGTTTCCTTTTGAACAAGGATGGATTTGGTACTAGTGAAAAATAGTTTCCTTTTGAACATAATGCAAGTTATGGATAAAGAATCTTTGTCCCTTGTTAGGCTGGTTTAGTAGCCACTTAATATTAAGATGCTTTGCAGGCACCATGTTGTAGTGTTGTTTTGGAAGTACACATGCACCCATATGTAGCTAGTCTAGTTGTTCTGTGGGACCCATAGAACAAATCTTTTACAAGACTTTGCAAATTCTGTCGACCTTGCATGGATCGAAGCTTGCTTTGATACAAATTTGGTGTAGCCACGGTAGGAGGGTCCTCAAAGAGAAAAATCCAGACTATGCAGCAAGAGTAACACAATGAAAGCAATACAAAATATGGAGGAAAATGCAGATTAACATAGTCTCATTAATAGAAATCTCAGTTACATTTGACCGACAACATCCGGGCTTACAGCTTCAGCTCACAGGCCTGATCAAATATGCAACATTCTAACATGCTCCTACATGCGAGAAAATTCTTACAAATACAATCTATCAACTACTAATTCAATTCTCACTATCTCTACTTGCCTATTCTAATGATTGATTTCAACCTTTATACTATATCCACAGTTTTGGAAACATCCACATTGGCCAAAGATCATCTCATTTTCCAATGAAAGAAAATATGACGGGCACATGAACAAGTTGGCCTCAAATCCAAATTACTCCATCAACGGGTGCATTAGATGAAGTGTGGACCTATAATGAAGGTCGAGGACACTCCAAGGAACATTTAAAATCACACCGTTAAGATCCGCAAGTCACGAGAATGATCCACAAATGATCAGATTAGCCATTAGGATTGAAAACTATTCTGATGCTGGTTCAAGAAACTATCATGAGATCCGAAATCGATAACTTGCCAGAAAATGATCCAACCTCACTCAAATCTTGGAATAAGGAAAATGAACATGTCCATGATGTACGTAGAGATCCATAGGGTCTAGTGAGAAAAGATGATGAATCCACCAACATGAACTAATAAAGAACAAAATAAGGACAAAACTAAAAGGAAAATATTTTTGGTTGATGGAAGATTGCCAAGAACCAAGGATGCTCTTGCATCACTTACCACAAATATTTTTCTCCATTTCAAACAACAAAATTGCCAAAAAATGCATTTAAAACCTACAAAAAAATGCAAATAAAATCACACTAATTTTTGTACCAAAAAAACCATGAGGCCATAGCTTGTTGCTTACTATTATGCTTTGATATATTTTTTCCAAGCATCCATAGATTTTCTGAAATCACCTGTTTTAGGATTTTAGCCATAGTAGCAAGGCACTGAACTATTTGATAAAATGCTTTGCAGCAAGGTAGTGAGCTGTTTGATAAAATTCTTTGGTAGACATGTATGAAAAATATGGTAGCATAGAAAAGGCAATGAACTCTAGAAAAAATGCCTCAAAGAAATGTGGTCTCATGGTGATGGAATGCCATGATGAATTCCATGACAAGAAAATTGTTATGGATTGTCATGACATTCCATCACCATGAGACCACATTTCTTTGAAGCATTTTTTTAACCAGTTCACTACCTTATCTATGCTATTTCTTACTATTATGCTTTGATAATTTTTTTCCAAGCATCCATAGCTTGTTCTAAAGCACTTGTTTTAGGCTTTTAGCCATAGCAACAAGGCAATGAGCTTTTTGATAAAATTCTTTGGTAGATATGTATGAAGAATGTGGTAGCATAGACAAGGCAGTGAAATTTTTGAGAAAATGCCTCAAAGAAATGCGGTCTCATGGAATTCCATGACAAGAAAATGCAATTAGCAATTGCTCCTAGTTATTAGTTATGCAATGTGAAGTAATTTCATAACTTCTTAGGTTGGCTTTGTAAAAACTATATTGTAATTGAATTTTTTTCATCTATCAATATCTAGTTATTAGTTATGCAATGTGAAGTAATGCTTTGAGTTTGAAAGATGTGCAATGTAATGTAATCAACAATTTGAATATTAAATACAAAAATATACATTTTTACAATTCATTAGTTAAACTCTCTATTTTATTTTCTCTTTATAACTCTATTGCTATGGAAATGCCTTTCAATTAAGAAACACTTTTTGTCTCTTAGTCTACAATTTGATGAGAGAGTAGCCGATGAGAGGGACATGGAAAAATACCCATTTCCATGTAATGACTGTCTTGGTGGAAAGGAGAGAAAAAGAAGTTTAATTTATCAACATATGATAAGATATGGGGATAGTGGTATAAGCCCTTGGGATTACAAATATTATCAAGATATGATATAATTGCAGAGTGTGAGAGATGAAGAGGCAACTGTAGACACTCAAAATATCCTGATTGATATCATGTACTCGATTCTAATTCACTAACTTTGATTCTATGTGATCATTTCTTTACTAACCGATTAATTGAATTATCTTTATTTAATTGATTCATCAAAATTCCTCTTTGATTAAATAAATCAACTTTATTTAATTAAATCCTAATGTTTCCTCTTTGATTAAATAAATCAACTTTATTCAATTAAATCCTAATTTTTCCTCTTTGATTAAATAAATCAACTTTATTTAATTAAATCCTAATGTTTCCTCTATGATTAAATAGATCAACTTTATTTAATTAAATCCTAATGTTATCTCTTTGATTAAATAAATCAACTTTATTTAATCCTAATGTTCTTCATTTAATTGAATAAATCAAATTTATTTAATTAAATTACTAATCTTCTAATATCCTCTCATTTGATTTAAATAAATTCAAGCATTTAAATTAAATGTCACAATCAACTAAGTTCAATCTAAGTTAATTAATCCTAAATTAATTAACTTCTAACACTAATCCTCCATTCCTCTAGCTTTTGCAAGTTGCACATGTAAATAAATTTATTTAATTAAATAATACCTCCCATTTCCATTCAAATATGGCATATTCTTGGAATATTCCATTTATTTGAATTCTCCCTTCCAAAGGACTTTTTTCCTTCAACTTGGTAGTAAAGGCTCTTACATGTCCTCTCATTGAGCCAACTTGGCATTAGTTTTTCTTACATCCCCTCTTGCACAAGTCACCTCTTTAAATTCAAATTCCACCTACATGCATTTAACATGCACATTGCTCAAAATGTTCTCCACTCTCCTTCAGTAGCATGTTGAGAAGTGGCACAATGCCATTGGTCCCTTCTTTAATCCCACATTCATCCTATTCTTCATTCTTCAAACATTCTTCATTATAAATAGAGGCCTTCTCTATTGATTTGGGATCCACAAGTTGAGAGAACCTTATGCAAATATAGTCATTTGAATTCCAAGCATCCATGATTTCACACACATTTTCATCCAAGTTAGTATAAAATTCATCATCCATAGCAAGGTTATTAGCATTTTGCATCAAGAATCACACATCTATCATCAAGCTTATCAAGGAATTGGGAAAGGGCTTCTTTCCACATCAAAGAAGCACCAATTCCCCCATGGGATGCTGGTTTGAGCATTAGAATATGATTTCATTAGTAGTTTACTTCATATTTTGCTTTGATTTCATGTTCTTGTGTTTGAATGAATTTCATGGGGAATGCTTTTTTATACTTGTTTGTGGACTAATGTTTGATTTTTTGTTCATGTTTGAGTGGGTCTAGGAAAAGAATTCTACATTTGGTGCTAGAAGGAGGGTAGAGATCTCAAAATTAACACATTTTTTTGGTTAATTCTGCTATTTTTCTCTTTTTTTGCTTTCTTAGGACATAGTGATGTTGGAGAGGAAAAATAGTGACACTATCAGTCCAACATTTCTATATAGCGATGCTACATTTACAACCAAAGATCGATACTATATTCATTTTTCTGAGGGCCGAATCACTTAAATCTCAAAGGGAAATGTTGGGTGATATAGTGACACAATCATGGTCTTTGTCTTTCCACAAGGTGATGTTGATTTCCACAAAGTGATACTGAAGCTCCAAACAATGACGCCTTTGCGGATTGCGACACTAGGTTGGGGTAAAAATAAGTTTTCAAATTTATTTTGGCATGTGATTTATGTTGTTGATTTCTCTTGAACATTAACCTATTTTGTGGCCCTATTTTTGTAGGCTGATTAACTTTTGTAGGCTGAGGTGACAAAGAAGAGGAGGAAACAAGAAGAGCTTCCTATGGCACTTTATTTTTCATAATTGTAAATAAGTGTTTTTCAACACTTTAGGGATACTTATAACCCCATCTTATGAAATATTTCTATCTTTCAGTTTAGGAATCAAATACATTTCATTTGGGATTTAAAAAGAACACACAAAGGGTTAAAAAGAACCTTAGAAACTCACTAGATTTGATTTTGGATTTGGTTAAAATTGAACAATCAACTTCACACTCAACTTTGGTGCTTTAAAAAGAACTTACTATTGCTTGTCAGGATTTAAAATGGACACGTGTTTATCTTGTTTTGTAATCCTTTTTACAAACTAATACCATTGAAATGTGTATTTACTTCTCTCGCACTTCACGGTGATCTTGAGAACCAAAAGCATTTTGGTGATATTAGGTTGTCTAAAGGATTGCCTCCACATTTCAAATTTGGATTTTTAAAATTGAAAAAATATTGCTAGTGTGAGGAAGGACATTGCATGTGTTCTCTCTTTGTTCACGCAAACAAAGATTGATCAAACTACGGATGCACTTAATCTCTTTTGTTTACCTTTAGAGGGCATACCTTGGTGGGAAAAAGTACTCACCCAAAGGGAATAACCCAAGTGGTAATGAGCATAAGCCAATCTCTTCCAAACTGCTATATAAATTTCTGGTTGCGATGAAAATCATAAAAAATGGGAAGAAGTGTATGATACCTCAAGCCCCTAGTGTCTTTATGATGCGTAAAGACCTTGTTCTAAGAGTTGGGAGATCTCTCACAAGGAGTTTATCATTGCACCCCCTAAACTAGATGCCCTTACTATAAACCTTTGTGTAGAATCCAAAATCCCAATATTTGTGGCATTAGGAGGTTGGACCTCCGGATTTTTCCCACATATTTGTGATTTTTTTTAGAGATGAAAAGTTCATCATGGGAGATTCATGAAAAATGAAGCTTGGATGACCCATAGAAGTGAGTAATCACCCACTTTGAATAAGAGCATATGGATTTATCCAAGTGGGAATTCAAAAAATATTTTATTTTCTATCCTAGAATTGTGTAATCTTTGAGCCAGTTAAAAAAATTGCTTGGATCCAAAATCTTGAAAACAAACATTTAACAAGGACATCAAATTTCAAACCTTTAGAAGGAGAAAATAACTTTGAAAAATCTAATTGTTACTGCTTGTCCCTAGGGATTTCATCCTTAGAGGCTTCTAAGTATTTGGATTTATATCTCAATTTTCTCTCTCTATAGTCAACATTAGGGAAATATTGCCTTGATTCTCTTTATTTCCACATAATGGACCTTGTGGGATGAAAATAAATTGAGACACTAGACATTTTGTTTGAAAAGATAAGCAAGAAAGTGTTTTTGGTAAAAAAAGGATTCATTAAGCAAAGATAAAAGAAAAATTGAACCCCACACATGTGTTGTCTCAAATGATTTCCCACAAGATCAAAATCCCAAAGCCAAAGTCTATCAATCATCACAAATGTCTTAGTCCAAGAAATCTCAAGAAACGTTAGTCTATGCTTTATGAAGTTAGGGAAAGATTGGTTTATAACTTTTACAAGCATTATTCAAAAGACAATCCCAATTTGTATTCATTCTATTATTGTCAAAATCCAAGTCTTTTTCAACATTTTGAGTATCTCACTTTGTAGGGTTGGAAAGTTCTTGGAAGTATAACATGTTTTTCAATACCTAGGTCTTGTAAGAAAAAGTATCTCTAGGTTCACCTAGGATCAAAATCAACATTTTCATCCATCCCCCAAACATAAATCAAAACCCATGTCACAAACAACTCTTAGAAATCTTGGAAAATTCCTTCATACTAGACTTTTGGAAAATCTTTCAAATCAAATCAAAATCATCTTGTTTGACTAAGCGTATGTGGATGAATCCTTATTCATACACTTTATTAAATTATCATCTTGTGGACAAGTTTATTCCAAGACAATATATAACTTATTGGAGTTTATGAGTTCATTATCAAATCCAAAATAAAAAATCCAATAGTCCTAAATTCTAGTATCTCCTTCAAGGTTTCTTAAGAGTTCAATCATTCACAATCACTCATCTTTCATTATCTGATCACCATCCTTTGATCCTTAAAAAACCCTAGATTTTATTTTTGTACCTAAAGTTTAGGCCAATCTAAGGAGTTAGAGGTTCACCCCCCACATTCTTGAAAATTTATCCTTATTTTATGGTCCAAACTAGATCTCAACACAAGAAGAACATACAAACAAACAAAGAAAGCTCCACTTCAAGTGACTTGGGTCAAAATGCACTTGAAGTCAACCCCATAGGATCTAGCAATCCCCCACTCAACCTTCCTCAACTACCACAATACCTTCAAGAGGGAGATTTCCAAGTGGAGGATATTACCAACAATGTCCTAGGAATGACTCAAGATGAAATCATGGGAATGGTCCAAAATCCTGAAAAATCACAAAATTATCAACATAATGATGGGACTTAATCCTTCACAATACATGTTAGAATTGGCAAAGGAAGGGGCTAAACTCCCTTCTTACTATGATGTAAGCAATATTGTAGACAAACCTCTTGGGATTATGCCACCAGTTTCATTCACACCTTCCTTCCAAAGCATCATTCAACCCATCCCACAACCAATCTCATCTCATGCTCCAAGTCAACCCATAGTTACCAAGGGGAGTTCATTGCTTCATGCTCTTCAAGAAAATCTTGTAAACAACCAAGACTTGGATGCAAACACCATCTCGGGTCAACCAAATACTATCCCTCAAGATCCAAAACATCCATATGTTCCACTTGTCTTTCATGGCACTAACAATCCATCCACTTTCTTTGCAACATCGACATATTCCCGTAACACACAAGTATCTCTCCCCATGACTTCACAATGACAAGGGGGACTATTTTGACAAGGTGGAATCTTTGATCCCTCATAATCAATTTATCAAGGGAACACACCACCCATCTTCCCACCATTTCCCCCTCTACCATCAACATCCACACCAATCCTTGGTTTAGGGAAACCCCCTTTACCAATCCTCAATCAACCTAGTCAAAGAAATCCTCCAATTATGAATCAAATCAACATACCAAATCCTCTGATCATGCCACTGATATCGCAACACCAGGTGGCACAAATCCAAACACAATCAATTGCTACACCATCTATAAATGTGGTCTCCCAAGGACCTAGCATAACAACTGCACCATCTATCACACAACCCCCTGTCATCAATGTAATGAAACCCCAACAAAAAACTCTCATCACAACATCTCACACCATTATAAATCCTCCACCTCCACCATCGAAACCAAATATGGAAAATTAATACAATATCACACTACAAGCAACCCAACAAGCCTATCAAAAGGAAATTCAACAATTTCAAAATAAAGAAACCACATAAGCTGCACAACATGTTTCTCAATAGGAATAGGCACAACAAGCTACGCATCAAGCACAACAAGCTGCTCAAGTGCAAGTTCAAGATTTATTTCAACAACAACAAGCTGCTCAAGCTGCCCAAGTCATCCAAGTTGCACAAGCTGCCTAAGAAGCTCAAGCTCAGGAACAAGCTCAGTATCAAGCCCAACAAGCTCAAGCACAAGAACAATACCAAGCACAACAACAACAAGCCTATTATCAAGACTTGCAATAATACCAAGCATAACAAGAATCAACTCAACTACAAGTCCAACAACAAGCATTGTTTGAACAACAACAACAAGACCAACAACAAGCATTGTTGGAACAATAGTAGAAAGACCAACAACAAGTGTTGTTGGCACAACAACAATTGTAGGTATACCAAAAAGCATTGGTGGCACAACAAAATGTGCAAAAACCTCCCAAAAACATACAAAACACCCCACCTGCCACTCAAACAATCAAACCCCTTCAAAACCCATTCATCCCACCACCTGATCCACAAAATGATGTGTCTACACAAATCAAATTTCTCTCACAACAAGTGCTCGACCTAAAATCTAGAAAAAAAATGAAAACACAAGGGAATTTGTGCCCTCATCCATTCAAAAGAAGCATTGCGATGGTACCATTCCCAAAAGGGTTCGAGATACCTCAATTTGAAAAATATCATGGAATTGGTAACCTTGAAGATCACATCAGGGAATTTCATGTTCACTGTATGGAATTTGCATACGATGAAACTTATCTAATATGACTATTCACTTAGAGTTTGGCTAGACCAACAATGGAATGGTTCTCTCCCCTTCCTCCCAGAATAAATTTTTTCCAAGAAATTATGGATGCATTCATACAGAACTATGCATTTAACATAGGCATGGATATGAGTCTAGAAGAACTATCTGCTCTCAAACAGGCTAAGGGGGAAAAATTTGCATACTTCTTCCAATTATGGTGATCCAAGACCAACAAAAGCAAGTGGACTATGCCAGAAGAACAAAATTTTTTCACTATCATCACTAATCTTGAAGGGACCTTGTCCTTCCATCTAAAAATGCAATGCATCACCACATATGACCAATTCATCCCCAAGGCAGTCAACATCGAAAGAGCCCTTATCACACAAAAGGTACCACTTACTTATGAAGACAACCATCCATCCACCAGTTATAACAAAAAACCTCGCACATGGGAAAAGAACAAGAACGTTACTAATGATGGTATGGTTGACGCAAAAGTTATAATAAGTGCCCCAATGCAAAACACATAATCATATCAATAACCACAAGTCAATAACAAAAAAAACACATAAGCCAACACAACATCATAACAACAAAACAATCAAGCGGTCAATAATCTAAATAATCAAGGGGGACCACCTCCACAGAACAAGTATTCCCCCAAACAAAAATACACACCCCTTGGGGAATCCATTGAATATGTCATGAAAAAAATGGTACAAGAAAATCTCATTAAAATCCTTATTTATGATAATTATCAAGAGCCCCAAGTAAAGCCACCATGGTATAATAAAAATAACCTTTGCAATTTTCATAAAATCAAGGAGCACACGACGACTAGTTGCATGAGATTGAAAAACTTGATCCAAGACCTTATCGATGACAAAACCATAAAAGTTGAACAACCTACAGGAAATCAGGACCTTAAGATATACATGAATCTAATACCAGATCACAACAAAGGGAACAACCATGGAAAGGAAAAGTATAACAATGTAAACCATGTTTATAATCATGTTGTTGCGTCCTTCGAGGAATGGGTCACTGTTGTCAATATCAAGGGAGTTAGAGCTAATTGTGGAGTCACCACATGCAGTGGTAGAGTTACCATCCCTGGAAAATCACAACCACCCAAGGAACCAACCTATAATCTGAAATCTGTTCCCAATGGTTATAATGTCTTGGACTGGCTGAAAAGAACCCCTGCCCAGATCTCCATCCTGGAGTTGCTAAAAATCTCGCCTACACATAGCAAAATCCTAGAAGAAGCATTGGATTCATCAACTGTCCCCATAGATCTTGATGTAGATCAATTCCAAGCTATGGTTAGACACATCACCACACCGCATCTCCCAACATTTTATGATTAGGACTTCCCAACTCAACCATCTCATAACCGCTCACTCCATCTCAAAGTATTAGTCCATAAGAATAAAGTCAAAAGAGTCTTGCTGGATGGGGGTATAGGATTGAATATTTGTACTCTCAAGCTAATAAATAATCTAGGATTCTCTGAGGACATCATTGAAAAAGGTAAAGGTATTACAATCAAGGCATATGATGATCAAGAAAGAGTGTCTCAAGGAACTATTCAACTCCCTATTCAAGTAGGGCCAACCATCATGGAAACTACATTCTAAGTACTATATCTAGAACTACCTTACAATATCCTCTTGGGGCACCCATGGATCCATGGAATGAAAGTTGTCACATCTACCTTCCATCAATGTGTCAAGTTTCCCTATCAAAATCAAGAGGTCATAGTCCATGGAGATCCTAAACTGTTTTATTATTGCAAGAATCTAGAAGCAAAGTACTATAAGATCCCTCAAGTCCCAAAGAATGATGGAGGCCCTACGACTCCATATGTAGACCCATCTACCTTAGTCTCCACTTCTGAAACAAAGACACTTGCCATTCTAGAAATATCTGATATCAAAATCATTATCCAAGATAATGGGTGTGAAGATTACAAAATGAAAAAGAGTGCCTTTGTAATAGGAGAGTTACCTCAATCTCCTAGGTCTCGGGGGAAACCTCAACCAATTGATACATCAGCCCAAACCTTCAAAGAAGACCCCTCCAGATTCAGGTGCTAGGGAGACCTAAGCTAGGAAACAGTAGACGAAAAAAGACATATCAAGTTTGATATTTGAAGATGAAACACTTGTGCCTGATCTTCCCATGGATGATAACAGTAAAGGGCTATAAATGATGCTTGGCATGGGCTACAACAAAAACAAGAAACTTGGGAAAAATGAAAATGGTCTTCTAGAACCTATCATTCTTGAGAAGTGTATAAGGAATCTTGGCCTTGGATGTTCTCCTCCGAAATTAACCATACTTGGAAAAGGTGCCCTAGATAGAAAAGTCAAAGCTTCCCCCTCAGTTCTGGTATCGATTAATTATCCTTTTGAGGACCCCATCACCAACCTATCTATGTTATTCAAGGATTCCTCCCTTCTCATGATTAGTACCCTATCTTTCAAACTAGATGACCCAACTACTGAGCTAAAACTTGTCTATCCCCAACTCATCAATTATGACCAACGGGGACCACCTATTTTAGACATGTATGAAAATGATGAAGCTCTCTCAAAATTCATGGGACTGTTGGATACAATGACATGTTGAGATCTTAAAGCTGGGTTTGACATTGAGCTAAACACATCTGCCTACTATGGGGAAACAATTGAATCCCTCAGTCACAAAAGTGAAAATTTAAGAGTAATATCTAGGTCTATGAGTGAAAACCACACTATGGCACTCCCTAACCAAAAATAGTAAAAAAAAAGGAAATATCCAATGGTGAAAATCTCTTTGAGGTTGTGGAGTATGAGGGATTCAATCTTCCCCTTAGTGCTATTCACTAGGAAAAGTTAGTAGTCTTGGTAGAGAAGTGCAATATGGTCAACCTAGGAACTGAGGAAACACCACATATCACATTCTACGTAGAATCTCTTTTGATAGAAGAATAGGAACTACTTGCTACAATCCTAAGGGAAAGAAAGGTAAAATTTACATGGACCTATGCTGACATGCCTAGTCTTGATCCAAAAGTTGTGGTTCACCATCTAGCCATCTATCTAGAAGAAAAAATAGTAAGATAAAAGCTAAGAAATATGCATCCACAAATAACATTACTGGTCAAAATTGAATTACAGAAGCTCCTTGATGTTGGCTTCATACAACCAATTGATTATACAGAATGGGTTTCAAACCTCATACCAGTCACTAATCCCTTCTAGGGGCATTCAGATCTACACTGACTTTCAAGACCTAAACAAGGCTTGCCCCAAGGATGACTTCCCTCTTCCCAATATCGACATGATTGTGGATGAAACAATGGGGCATGAAATGTTGTCATTAATGGATGGTTTCTTAGGGTACAATCAGATCATGATAGCGAAGGATTACCAACACAAGACAACTTTCACTTGTCCATGGGGGACTTACTGCTGGAATATGATGCCATTTGGTTTGAAGAACACCAAAGCAACCTACTAGAGAGCTATGATGCTAGGCTTTCATGAAATGATTCAAAAAACTATGGAAGAATATGTGGATGACATATTAGCTAAATTAAATAAGTGTTGGGATCACATACCAACTCTAAGCTCCATCTTTGACAAGCTAGAAGAATACAAGGTCAAAATCAATCCAAAGAAGTGTGTCTTTGGTGTACAATCAAGAAATATCCTTGGGTATATTGTATCTATGAGGGGAATTGAGATAGATCCTGCTAAAGTCAAAGCAATTCTCGAGATGGAGGCACCAAGAACATTGAAGCAATTAAGGGGTTTGTAAGGAAGACTCCAATTCATTGACTGGTTTATAGAATAGTTAACAGATAAGGCTATCCCATATTCTCATCTAATCCACAAGGGGGTAGCATACAAATGGGATGAGAAATGTGACCAGGCATTCAAAAAAATCAAGGAGTAATTACTGACACCACCAATTCCAGGAAAGCCATTGATCTTGTATACATTGGTAACAACAACATCCTTTAGCACTCTCTTAGCACAACATGATGAAAATGGGAAAGAGATAGATATTTAATACATCAGTAGAACCATGGTAGGATGAGATAAATTATACATCCATTGAGAAGGCTTTCTTAGCAGTGGTGTTCGCAACACAAAAATTCAGACACTATATCCTAGCACATCAGATAAAACTCACTGCCAAGATAGATCCTCTCATGTATCTACTTTCTAAAGAAATGCTCACAGGGAAAACAACAAAATGGGTGATGATCCTGATAGAACACGACATTGAGTATGTAGAATGGAAGGCCATTAAAGGACAAGTAATTTCAGATTAGTTGGCAGAAGCACCGATATATTCAGAGAACCCACTTGTATCAGAGTTCCCTGATGAGTCAATCTTTAACCTAAGTGTGGCTGATCACTGGAAAATATATTTTGATGGATCTTACACACAACATGGGTCAAGAACTAGAGTCTACTTCATTACACCTCAAAGAGATTGCATACCTAAGTCATACAAGCTATCTTTTCCCTGAACAAATAACATTGCAAAATATGAGGTTCTTCTTATATGACTCAAAATTGTAGTACAATGGTAGATCATGACACTCAAGGTCTATGGGGACTCACAAATTATCATCAACCAGGTCAATGATGAATACCAAACGAAGGATGAAAAATTTCCCCCATACAAGAAACTAGTGAAAGCCTCAAAGAGCTCTTCATTGATATCATGTTTGAGAAAATACCTAGGGAAAACAATAGAGCAGTAGATGCTATGGAAACAATCGTATCACTACTAAATATCCCACACAATGTACCTAAGAAAGAATTCCTTAGAGAGAAGCTTCTTGAACCAACTTTTGAGGTACCAAAGTCTGAATTCATTTGTGAAATAATTGGTCTTGGTAATCCTTGGTATCATGAAATTTTTACCTAGTTGAGAATAGGGGTCCTCCGCACTGATATCACCCTAAACCTTAAAATAACATTTGTCAAGAAGTTATCCTGTTTTGTCATCTTAGGAGACACCTTATACCATAGGAGTATCAAAGGAACCTTGATATGATTCCTTAACCCTGAGGAATCTTTGAGTGCTTTAACTGAGGTAGACAATAGCATTTGTGGGTCACATTTGAGTGGTATGACCTTGGCTAAGAAACTACTAAGGACTGGGTACTATTGGCCTACAATGGAAAAAGAAGCTCACGACTATGTTTGAAGATGTGTGCAGTGTCAAAAATATGGAGATTTCATCCATGCACCAGCTTAGGAGCTCCACCCAATCATTCCACCTTGTCCCTTTTCACAATGGGGGCTCAATCTCATTGGAAAAATCACACCAACCTCATCTAGCAAACATAAGTTCATCATCACCGCCACAAAGTACTTCAAAAAGTGGGTAGAGACCATTCCCATGACCTATATCATAGGAAAGCATATTTCCAAGTTCATCCTGAACTACCTAATTTGTCATTATTGAGTCCCTCAAGCCATTATCTCAGATAGTGGGGCACTTTTCAAAAATTAGGATGTTTGAGACCTATACCAAAAGTTCAATATCCAACATCACTTTTCTACTCCATACTACCCCCAAGGAAATGACCAAGATGAGGCTACCAATAAAACCATCTTGAAAATCCTAAAGAAAATAGTCAATGACGCTGGTCATGACTGACACTTACAATTGAATCCTACCTTATGGGCCCATCGAATGAGTGTCTGCACGCCTAGAGGTGCAACACCCTTCTCCCTAGTTTATGAATCAGAAGCCATCCTTCCCATTGAGATCAAGCTCCCATCCTTAAGAATACCATTGCAGAATCTCATTACTGATGAAGAATATCAGGTGTCACAGTTGAACGAGCTAGAAATACTTGATGAGTGGTGCATGGATGCCTTAAACCATTTACAGGTCTACCAAAATTGTCTCAAGTGAAGCTACAAGAAGAAGATTAGGATTTAGACCTTTCAAGTCAGAGAGCTCGTATTGAAGGAGAATCAGAAAAATGTACCAATTCCAGATAGCAAAGGAAAATTTAAACTCAACTAGTTGGGGCCCTTCATCATCACAACAAGCTACAAATTAAGAGCATATTAGCTATCAACACCAAAAAGTGAGCCTATCAATAGCTCCCATATCAAAAAGTTTTATGCCTAAACTTGAAGGGTATAAATCCAAAATCCAAAAAAATAAAAAATATAAAAATTCTAAAAAAAAAATCAGAAAAAGGATTGAAAACAGTAAAAAATAAAATTGTCCTCTAGTGAAAACCACTTCGGTGGCACTTTGGGTAGGTACCTTGGTGAAAGATTGAAAAACATGCACCTTGTGTAAATAAGCACTTTCCATCCACCATGGTCTTCAAGGCTTGTTCTACATCATTCGTCCACCCATCACCCATCCACGTCTGCATCATAGCTTGATCCTGCATTTGTATCATGATCCCTCCTAGTACTACTCGACCCATTCATAAGGTTAGTTTGTCCTACCTATTTCGAAGTAGTCTATTGTATCACATTGGGGGCATGTTATTATTGGATCAGATTCATGTATATTCTTGAAGTCTTCCTTAAAATTAGAAAATCCAAACATTCAGAAAATTAAAAAATCCAAAACATGTCAAAAATCCAAAATAGGTCAAAAGGTTAGAAAAAGTAAAAAATAGAGTCATCTTGTTGAACTACGGGTCTCTAAGCTTTGAATAGCCCCTGAGACACGCTAGGTCAGTCCTTTAGGAAATTTTCATATTAAACTAGAAAACCATTTGTTCATATCTCATCAATAAACAAGTTTGTTGTCAGTTGAACTGCATGGTCTTTGAGTGTATAATATAGGAAAGGCTAATCTTTGATCAACCTCTAAGGCCTTTAGGATAGGTTCTTGGTCAAAATCTCAAAAAACACAAAAAATTGAAAAATTTGAAAATCAAAACATTTGTAAAAAATCTCAAAAAATACCAAAAATAGCCTCAAAAACATTACAAAAAACCAAAAACATTCAAAAAACCCAAAAAATCCATCCACCCCATCTCATGATCACCTGAAATAAACATCTGCTCGTAATAAATTATCGTCATCCTCAACCTTTGGTACGACAATAAGAAACAAGTCTAATAGTTCAAAAATGAAAACTTAAAGGTCAAAAGTCTCAAGTCTAGGTTAGTAGGTAAACTAGTTGGTAAACTCATGGTATTAATAGCTCATCATCTAGTTTGTCCCAAATCATCTGATAACATCATGTCCTAGAATGCATCCTTCCTACAATGGATATCAACATTAGGCATCATCGTAGTTTACTCTTGGCTAGAGGTATGAAGAACATTAGCTTGTTTGTTTACTTGATCTTTGTCTTGTTGACTTATCTTATTGTGCTCATTCCAATGACCTCTCAATGATATCTAATCAAAATGATTTAGAGAGAAAGGAATGGGGCATTGATCATTATCTTTTTATCTACTATGCTTGTTGGATATTCTTGTAATATAACCTTGTTCATGTTTACTTTGTTTGGTCTATAGGGAGGGTGTTTTGTGTATCTTGTTGACCACATGGGAAGGTTTTGATTTTCTATGTTTTGGTCTAAGATGTTTGAAATATCTGAACCACATCCTAAATAGGGTTTTGCATGCTAGGTGTGAACAAGGATACTCTATCTGATTGTCTTGTCAAAGTCCATCTCACTAGGTACAACTCCATCCTGGTTCTTTATACCTTGATGCATTGTGCCTATGCGTGTTATCAAACATAAGGAAAGTAAGCTCTTTTAAAATCCCAATCTTTGATAAGCAATACATCATTAATCTCTCATCATTATTTCTAATAAAGTCTTGACAAATCATGGGCTTATTGGATCCTCTTGTCATCATCTCTTTTCTTCTTTCTTCTCTTTGCGCTAACATGGTATCATGATAGTCAACTAAACATCACCAATGCATCCATCCTACATCCACATATCGTTAGCATACCACATATCATTCATATCATACATAATAAGAAACACTAATAATTTCACATGCATTGCATTCCCATCATTGCACCACAATATAGATTGGTTATTCTAAGCATCTCATAAACCATACATTTTATCCATTGCATAATCATATAGATATCATCATAACATCCATACATGCATCATCATATTACACATAGAAAAGATACTGAAAAAGAAAAAGGAGCATATCATAACATTCCATACATCCTATAATCATAACATCCATTTTGCATTATCATTTGGGACATAATATAGATATGTTAGTCTAAGAATCTTAGAATCATTTGCATCCATACATCCATACTGCAAACATCAACACCATAACAATGCATATAAAATACAAAAAATAAATGCATCCATAACATCCATAACATCTGCATAATCATCCATCACATAAAGTAAAAGCCATACATCATATCAAATCATATAGAATGACATTGCATATACATGGAACATCAAATGCATCCATCCATAAGGCATAAATAAAGTGAACACATCACATCATAAATCAATCATATCCATATCATATATATCAAAAAATCATCACTATCATGGTACAAATCTGACTCAAGTGTATGTATATCAATCAAGATACATTTCCCATAGGGCTATAAAAAACAAAGCCTATGAGTCTATCTCAAAAAAAATCAATCGGCTCCCCTCACTTGCCTGCCTCTCTGCTTGGTCATTTGTCTATCAGAGCCCTATCTATTGGGAGTAATCTGGCACCTAAACAGTTGTGGTTACAACCTACTGATAATGAAATTTGTAATACTCATCCTCTTGGAAAACATCACGGTACATTCGTGCTGGCACGGTCCTCCCCTGGGATGTGGCAGCCATGCTCTCTAAATGCTGCCTGCGACCGACCTCCTAGGTTGATTGTAGCTCTGTGGCCTACCTCTGCTGGTGCTCATGATCCCTCTTGATAGTAAGGGCCTAGACCTACTACCTAGATTGATCTCTCTCCAATGTAACTACCTGAAACTGCTATATCTAGCCATCTTGCGGATCCTATGGCTACTCTGGCTGATGTGGCTACTGGTCCAACTACTAATCTGGTTGCTAATCGTGCTACAAATCTGGCTACTATGGAGACTGCCCATCTCTGCATGGTGCTGTAGGATCCTATCCACCATACCCTTCCTATGATCTCCTAGCACTCCTCCCTCGAGGTCTCCCTCATGGAAGTTCCACTCTTGGATATGTTAGTCAGTGCAAAGGTCTAAACCAATCATCATATGCATGAGTCGTACCTGGATCCACTAGTCCCTTAGCATAGGCCCATGGCCTAGCAACCAACTGTCGAAAGCTATCAACAACATCAGACGCTAGAATCGTTCATCCCCACGCGGTCTCTTAGGATGATATAGAAAATATGGCCATATACTAATCATCTAGTTGATCCTGAACCTCCCCAAACTATCGGGCCACCCTGTTTGGAAGGTAGTGCTCTATAATCATATGCTCGCTCCCCTACATCAGTCAGGTTTTTCAAGCATAAAATAGTTGCTATACATCATTGTACCATGCTAGCATCTATAATCATGGGCACTAGAAGAACACTATCATCTCATCCAAAACATGGTGCCAGTGAGGTAGACCCAACTGTCCTATATGTCTCAAGGTGATTGTACCCCTATATCTCCAAATCGCAGGATCATCTGGCTCTGTATGAACCACAATAATGATTAGTCAGAGCACAACAATATGCTCCTAGGCCTAGATATGTAGCAATGTCACTCTGGTACGAATCGCTCGGCTGTCGCAATATACAAAGTCATATAAATCATGGTACAGTGAGGCCAACATCACTAGTCCCCAGGAAAACTGAGTCCTCTGGAAAAACATCCTCTCCTAGGCCAAGCCCCATCCCAGACTAAAGTGTTTGCCTC
>VDFB02159548.1:0-43211 GCA_007258455.2 Sequoia sempervirens | reverse complement strand
AGAGAGAGAGAAGGGTGAGATAGAGAAAAGGAGTGATTGAGAGAGAAAGAGGGGGGAGGGAGGGACAAAAGGGAGAGAGACTGAGAATGTAAAGTGCTACCCTATTTTGCATATATATATATTTATTTTCACCAATCAGACCACTCAAGAATTTTGTCAAGTAGTTTCTTATACATTGATGTTCTGAGTTTGTTTCAATCCATTTTTTTGTCAATTTGATGATTTTTTTTATGTAGTTCAAATATAACATCTATTCTTCATTTATACAATATTCTGAGTTGACTAACAAAGCAAAGATCATAATTCAACTGATTACATTCATACAAAGTATGTATGACTTGGCTAGGAATTTATACAAAAAATAATATAATTTATAAATATTCCATGACCTTGAAATGTAGGTTGTTGTCTCCCCTTTAGTATGGTTCTTCCAATCTGCATTAATGATTTTAATGCTCATTTGAAGATTTGATTACTTTAATGCACTGGGTCCCATGCTAGCTTTCCCAAAACTCTGAGATCCCAAAATTTACAGTAGTTGAAAGTAGAGAATGAACCCGTCAAAACTTATTTCCACCAACTACACTTTCTCTTCGACTTCCCTCTCCTAGACCAAACTCCTCAAATTATCACACATCTCCTATGTAGCGCTTCAAGGTGAAAACACTTGAGATCACTGAGGAAACAAATAAAACTTCACTTCATTCCCATGGATTTTGTAAGACTTGAGCAAATTATAACCTCTCCCAAAATTAACTCTAATCATATTTCCTGCTTTTCAACGACATACTGGAATCCACTTCAGTTCCTTGCTACGACAGTCTTGAACCAATAATACACCAAAGAAGGAAAGGTAATGACTCAGTTTGACTTCCTTGATTTTGCCTAGATTGCTTAATATTTTCCCATGCTTTCCAAGCAACAGTCTCTTCATAAATATTAGCAACAACCTCTCATTCATTCTCCCATATCACATATAATGAATAGCTCTATCAATCATTATCTCATAATCATTCCTTAATTAACAGACAAGCCCGACTCCTTCCAAGGTGTAGTGATAGTTGAAGAACCATACGATTTCTTAATATTCTCACCCTTTAATTAATCTTCAAAGCTTCCACGTCTCCAAAATTAAAGGCCAAAGATATACTTTTCTTATTTCTTCCAAGAAGCTCCCAATAAAATATATGATTTCTTTAGCTTTGATCAACTCAAAACTCCATGGTTCTTTATTTAATTGACATGTCTTCTTTGTAACTCCAAGCTTTTCATTGTATTGGCAGCGACGATAGTTACTTAAAGAGAGGCGGTTTCTTAATACTCCAGGGCTCTCGATACCTCCATTAAGTTTTGAGTCATGACTCTTCTACAGTGCCTATTTTAGAATATAAGTAGCTCCCAAAAAAACTATTAAAGAATAAAAATCACCAAGCAAGATGGATTTTCCTTCCTGAAAACTCAACTTCTGATTCTCCTTTGCATCAAACATCCTTCCTAATATTCCCAACTATCACTAGTTCTTACAATCCACCACAAATAAAATGTAAGTAACCCGATACATAGTTGTCCAACCAATTTCTTTCAAAATTGTGGTAGATATCACTCCCATGATTAATTTTTTTTAGCTTCATATACTTGTATTGACATCACACAACACCTAAAAGCATACGTAGCCATTCTAATATGGTTTCTTAAATTCTTTGACCAGTCCTACCCACCAAGCGGCCAATAAACCCACTAACAATTCATCCTCTGTGGGCCTAGCAATAATACAAAGAGTCTGAGAGCATTAAAACTAAATTTATTTATTTAATCTAAGTTTTGTCCAATTGATCGCTCTAAGAAGTCCATCTTGGTACCAAACTTCATGGATTTTCTGAAAAACTTCAAACAAACATTAAATCTTGTGTGGATTCTAAATTGAATTCCACCTGCTAATTAAATTTAGGTTTCCATCCAAATCATGAACTGAGGGTTTTCGTCCCCAAGTCCTAAGAAACCAAGTTTCTTCCAAAACTAGATATAACCAAGCCTCCTGAAATAATGCACTTGAAATATTTTATTCTTTCCTAAACTATAACTCCCAGACTTTTTGAATTCTCATTCTTTTGCCTTTTCCACTTTATATTTTAATTCTTTTGAGAATTCACTTTAAAGAGTAACTTAATTAATTCATTGCACTTTTAATAACTTAAGTCACTTTAACACCATTAAATAATTAATTTAAGTTGCCTTAATATTTTATTCTCCTTAACAACTTTAAATTAATTTTTTAATTATATGCTGACTCAAAATTGGGAAGATTATAGTCCACCCTTTTCAAATATTGCTTGTCCTCAAGCAATGTCAACACAACCATAAAACCAACTGTTGGAGACAATTTGATTCCAGGATCCCAAAAAAATCTCTAGAAATCACCACTAAGTTGCCGCTGTGCCACTCTAATAAAAATAACCAACTCAACATACCAAATATGAAATCGACATACTTGTGAACCTACAAAACAAGCAACCTCTGGCTCCAAAATGAAATCCAACTGATACATGAACCCCTTATTGATTAAACATTCCAACCAAGCCACCTATATGCTAGTAACACAATTCATGTGTTGGCTGATTAAGAAATGAACAATAGCTGCAAATATGAAATTTTTCCTATAACTCATCCATGAAACAAAATTTAAAAGTTCATAAATCCAATATTGAGTTATACCCGGATCCCAAATCTTGTATTCTTAATCAAACATAGCACTAGAATTGGGTAGAGTTTCATCCATCATCACATGATAACCAAAATTATATAGAGATAATGGACTACTACTTACAATCATAAAATCAACATCTAGTTCATACCTTTCATTAGTGTATTCATGGATCTCATGCACACCTTCTACCATTTCAACATGGTCATCATTATTCACATTTTCATGGAGTAAATCACACTCATACCAAGACAATTGACTACTAATACTCATAGAATCCACATTTTCTCCATCATTTTCAATGGTTTCTTTGTATGTCTCATGCATAATTTCCTCCAATCCTGAATGCTTCTTAAAAATTGTTGATTCATGAAGTGTATCAAGCTGAAAACTATCTTCATTACTTGTTAATATGATGTATCATTGTTGTAACTTGTACCTTCATTTGAAAATTAATCTTTAAAATTGAAGAATTTAGTTTCTTGATGTGGGTTCCAATCTATGTCAGCATATGCCAGCATACCAAACCTCTCTAATGTGGGAAGTGCTAAAATCATTATGCAACATTTCATTCCCATGTAGCTCATCAATCCTTTCAACAAATTGTTTGTTCTTGATTGTTCTTGTTTCATTTTCTTGATCCTTGGATGTGGCTGCGATAGGAATGGGATTTTCTACTTTGTATAATGAAAAGTGGGCCATACTTAACTACAAACAAAGATCATCAACCTTCTTTTCCTTGTCTTCAACATATTTGAATGGATGATATATGTGCATCAACAATTGCAAGTAATCTGATTTCATCAATTCAAATGGTTCTCTAATAGTGTACAATTGATTAAGAGTGACTCCACTTGCTACTCCCTTATTCCTCTCCTCAATTTAAGCTTCCCAAATGAGTTCCTCAATGTATTTGTGAGTATCATCTACCCTTGTTAACACTTGCATCACTTTTCCATCTATAACAATCGGTCAGTCCTTCAAATATTGAAATGCTAAAGGCACTTGATCAAACTCGTCAATGTGATTAGGGCTTCCACACATTAAATTTTCTGATTTACTTTCATGTGTAGAAACCACGTCATCTCCAAAATTATTTTTTTCATTAGATGATGTCTTGCAATCCTCAAACCAAGAAGATGACACAACATTATCATCAAACACATTATCCTCAAAAGTATTTATCTCCTTCCCACAAGGCTTATCAAGTTCAATCTCTATATCACCAGTTCATAAATATTTTTGCATACCTCACTTGTAGAACCATCAGGTGATTCTTTTTCCTTAACACCCTTGGTATTATGCAAATCAATATTTTGATTATTTTTCCCTATCTTCTCATTTTCTGATTCAATAATCTTTAGATCAATAGATTGCTCATTCTCATTACTATCATTGAGATAAATATACCACATTTCACTGATGGAAACACTTACATAACTAACTCCATCTCCAATATTTGTAACATCAAAACCATTAGAAACATTTTCAGCTATTGGAAATTCTTTTACAACCTCTTCTTCTATGATTGAATTTTCCTCTTCAAGCTTCTTCTCCTTTGTATCCATGTATTGGTGGTTAGGCTCCCAAAATTCTCTACATGTGAAACAACGATTTTGTTTTCTAAGCTCATTTCTGCTAATTTATTTTCTCCATGTATTGATGGATTCTTTCCCTTTAGTCTTTGCTCTCTCCTCATCTGCAATCTAATCAATGATAGTTACATGCATGGAAAGGTGGTTATTATGATTACGAGGTCTACCACCCTTGTGTGGTCTATGCTTCCACCTGAGATCCCTATAGTCATGAAAATATATTTCACTATGAAATTCAACACCTAAATCTTGCCAATCTTGTAAAATTTGATCCTCAAATTCTTTTATTGTCACAACTCTAGAACTCTAATTTGAACCCCTGTAGTCTACATAATCATTACCATTTTTATAATTTCTTTCTTTCCCATTGTTCCCATCAACACATTGGGTCATTAAGGCACTCAATTGAGCTAAATTTTGTTGTAATACCCTCTGAACTCTAGCAAAATCATTTAAAATATCTCTTGTGTTTTGTTTCCTGTAGTCTCTATGTTCTCTATCACTCATGGATCGACCAACCAACCCAAGCTACTCACAAGGTGGTAGGAAGAGTTGAGCTTTGATACAAAAGTAAAGTGCTACCCTATTTTGCATATATATCTTTTTTGATTTTCACCAATCAGACCACTTAGGAATTTTGTCAAACAGTTTCTTGTACATTGATGTTCTGAGTTTGCTTCAATCCCTTTTTTTTATCAATTTGATGATTCTATTTACGTAGTTCAGATATAACATGTATTCTTCATTTATACAATATTTTGAGTTGACTAACAAAGCAAAGATCATAATTCAACTGATTTCATTAATGATTTTAATGCTCATTTGAAGATTTGATTACTTTAATGCACTAGGTCCCATGCCAGCTTTCCCAAAGCTCTGAGATCCCAAAATTTGCAGTAGTTGAAAGTAGAGAATGAACCCGTCAAAACTTATTTCCACCAACTGCACTTTCTCTTTGACTTCCCTCTCCTAGATCGAACTCAAATTATCGTGCATCTCCTATGTAGCGCTTCAAGGTGATAACACTTGAGATCACTGAGGAAACAAATAAAACTTCACTTCATTCCCATAGATTTTGTAAGACTCGAGTAGATTATAACCTCTCCAAAAATTAAATCTAATCATATTTCCTTCTTTTCAATGGCATATTGAAATCCACTTCAGTTCCTTGCTATGATTGTCTTGAACAAGTGATACACCAAAGAAGGAAAGGTAATGACTTAGTTTGACTTCCCCGATTCTACCTAGATTGCTTAATATTTTCCCATGCTTTCTAAGCGGTAGTCTCTTTAGAAATATTAGCAATGACCTCACATTCATTCTCCCTTATCACATATAATGACTAGCTATATCAATCATTATCTCATAATTGTCCCTAGATTAACAGACAAGCTCGACTCCTTCCAAGGTGTAGCAACAGTTGAAGAACCATACCATTTTCTTAATATTCTCACCTTTTTATTAATCTTCAAAGGTTCCACGTCTCCAAAATCAAAGGTCAAATATAAATTTTTCTTATTTCTCCCAAGTAGCTGCCAATAAAATATATGATTTCTTTAGCTTCGACCAACTCAAAACTCCACGGTTTTTTATTTAATTGCCACATCTTCTTTGTAACTCCCAGATTTTCATTGTATTGGCAGTGACAAAAGCTACTTAAAGAGAGGCGGTTTCTTAATACTCCAGGGCTCCCCATACCTCCATTAAGTTTTGAGTCGTGACTCTTTTACAACGGCTATTTTAGAATATAAGCAACTCGTAACAAAACTATTAAAGAATAAAACTCACCAAGCAAGATGGAGTTTCCTTCTTGAAAACTCAACTCCCGATTCTCCTTTTCATCAAATGTCCTTCCTAATATTCCCAACTGTCACTAGTTCTTACAATCCACCACAAATAAAATGTAAGTAACTCGATACATAGTCATCCAACCAATCTCTTTCAGAATTGCGGTAGATATCACTCCCCTGATTAATTTTGTTTAGCTTCATATACTTGTATCTACATCACACGACTGTCAAAAGCATACGTAGCTATTCCAATCTAGTTTCTTAAATTCTTCGACCAGTCCTACCCACCAAGCGGTGAATAAACCCACTAACAATTTATCCTATGTGGGCCTATCAATAATAAAAAGATTAGGAGAGCATCAAAACTAAATTTATTTATTTAATCTTAGTACTATCCAATCGATTGCTTTGAGAAGTCAATCTTGATACCAAACTCCATGGATTTTCTGAAAACTTCAAACAAACATTAAAGCTCTGTGTGGATTCTAAATTGAATTCCACCTGCTAATTAGATTTGGGTTTCCGTCTAAATCATGAATTGAGGATTTATGTCCTCGAGTCCTGAGAAACCAAGTTTCTTCCAAAACTAGTAATAACCAAGCCTCCTGAAACAATGCACTTGAAATATTTTATTCTTTCCCAAGTTGTAACTCCCAGACTTCTTGAATTCTCATTCTTTTCCCTTTTCCACTTTAGATTTTAATTCTTTTGAGAATTCACTTTAAAAAAGTAACTTAATTAATTCATTTCACTTTTAATAACTTAAGTCACTTTAACACCATTAAATAATTAATTTAAGTTGGCTTAATATTTTACTCTCCTTGACAACTTTAAATTAATTATTTAATTATATTTTGACTCAAAATTGGGGACATTATAGAGAGGGGAGAAAAAAAGAAGGGGAAGGAGGGAGAGGTAGAGAGAGGGAGGAAGATGAGAGATAGCGAGAAGTAGAGAGGGAAGGAGGGAGGAAGGGAGAGTTAGGGAGGGAGATAGAGGTGTGTGAGAGAGAGAGAGAGGTAGGGAGGGTAACATAGGTGAGATACAAAGTGATGGAGGGAGAGGTAGGTAAAGAGAGGGAGAGGGGAGATAAAGTTAAGTAGAGACTAAAGGAAACATAGAGAGTGAGGGGAGATAGAGAGAAGTAGACAAGGGAGGGAAGGAGGTAGAGGTAGGGAGGAGATAGAGAGGTGTGTGTGTGTGTGTGTGAGAGGGGATAGAGGAAGGAAGGGAGGGAGAGGGAGAGGGAGAGGGAGGGAGGGAGGGAGAGGAGAGATAAAGAGTAGAGAGGGAAGGAGAGAGTGAGATAGAAAGATGATACAACTTGCTAATTACTGAAATTTGACCTCCTGATTATTGAAATTTGACATGTTGATTACCGAAATTTGTCTAAGTCTAAAAAATTATAAGATGTTCTAAAAGCTATAATTTGCATTATAACTCCAAGAGATCTTAAACCACTCTCAAACATTCTAAAACTCTATGTACATGAAATATAACTTGAAGTATAAGAAAGTAAATTCCCATAGGTAAATGTCAACTTATACTTAAATGCTTATTTCATATATATAGTTTCCTTGGTAGAGAAAGATAAAAAGAAAGAGTTCACAAAAATACATTGCAAAAAGTCATGTTTCTTATTTGGAAAACACCAAATTTGGTGCTAGCCAAATGGAACACTTCATTTGGCTAGTGATTTGAATTTTGAAATACTAAACCTTAGGCTCAGTCATCTGAGCCATTTGGTGAGCGTCAAATTTGGAGCTTGCCAAATGGTCATTTTGGGTAAAAAAACAAAAGTGGCACCTTTTTTGTGCCACAACTTGGTGTACTTACCTAAAGTGTCTTGGACCCTACCTTGACTTTGTGCTTTGTCTTAGTTCAAGTCCATAGGTTTGGTTATTCATGATTATAAAATATTCCTCTATGCATGGATTTTTCCTTGTTTAATGCATGCCTCTACTTGTTTCTTGATTGTGTTATGGGTACGTGCACCAAATGGTGTCTTTTAGTACATTCCTATGGTCTAAATAATAAAATATTTTTAAGACATTCATACTATTTTGTAAAATTCTAGATTGCAAAACACTGGGTTTTATGAAACCTGCAACCCACATAATGTTTTAAAACCCTTTACAAGTAAAAAACCAAAGAATTAGAAACCCTTCACCTTAATTCAACTAGTTTTACATCTCCCCCACCTACAACTCCACCCTCTGCTCTCCAACCTTTCACTTTCAACCTGCAAAATGAAAAAACCAACAACATAGAGTGTTATTGGTTGTTGGAAAACACTGTGTGTTTATAAAATGGTGCCTTTCATTACATTCATACAATCTAAATAACAAAATATTTTCAAGACATTCATACTATTTTGTAAAATTCGGGTTTGCAAAACATTGGATTTTACGAACACATAACCACATAATGTTTTAAAAACTTTACAAGTAACAACCCAAGGAATTAGAAACCCCTCACCTCAATTCGATCGATTTTATGTCTACCTTACTTGTAACTCTGCCCCCTTCTCTCCAACCTTTTGTTTTCAACCTATAGAATGAAAAAATCCACAACATAATAGGACCTATAGAATGAAAAAGCTCTCAACATAGAGTGTTTTCCAAAATGAATAGTTATTACAATTTAAAACACCTGACTTAGTGACATTAGCCTTGGGACTGCAAATAGCTTCTCCCACAAGACACCATGCACAAGAAGGGATGAAGGGTGGGAAAAACAATGTGGTGATGCAATTATGTGATCCCTTCCGTCACCGTAAAGCTTCCCCTCGTCTATCAGCTTCATCCCTTTTATCCCCCGTCTAGTGGGCCTCACACTTTACTGTCCCATCATGTTATGTATGTTTCTATATATGTTTTTATGTATGTTTTTTATACATTTTTGTATGTTACATGCTTGTACGTGGTGCATTTTTTTAGGAGATCAGTTGCATCCCAAAGCATACACATGCCAAAATAAATGCATTCAATAAGTAAGATAAAGAGGGGAAAAGCTAGTGCAAGAGAGAAAATTACATAAGAGACTTGAAAACTCTAATGGCCAAGAGCCATAATGAATTTCAAACATCAAGCATCCTCACCTCGTGCGCTTTGATCACTCCCAAAGTCCCTCTTATTCTTCAAATTATTTAATGTTGGAATATTTAATATGAAATAAGAATATATATGTTTGTTGATTTATGTTTTGAAATGGAATTCAAATAGAAAAATTTAATGAATTTCTTTGCTAGTCACTTCAAATTATTTATTTATTATTATTTTTAACTAGGTGGCTCATTATATTAGATCACTAATTTATATTTCCTATTCATGACCTAGTGATATAGACATTCGAGAGGGTTTTAATTTCTGTTAGAATTTAGTCACCTTTTAGAAAGGTGAGTTGATCTTGTGAATTTACCTAGAACCTATTATCAAGTGTGCCAAAATGGCCACCATTAGAACTATATATGGAAGGATGACCTAAAATTTTATTGTCTTGATATAAAATGATCATATTTAAGAGGGAAAGGATAAATATCATCACCAAATCTAAGTAAAATAAGGGAAATTATTTTCTATTTCAACTTACACAAAAAAAATATAAGGTTTGACAAAGGGAAGTTAAAATCTTAAAATACTCAATCAAAAATATTTAATCTACATATAAGGTTTGTCAATGAACTAATTTTATATTGATATCTAAGACTTATATTGACAAATTCATTGATTCAACAAACCCTTCAATGGATTTCTTTACTGAAGGAATCTCTCCCCTTTATTTTTTGGGAACATTGTATTATATACCAAAGAAACCTAAATAATTTTTCCCAAGATGTATAACTATAGATAATAGAACAACCAAGGAACATATTAAATACTTTAATGATGCCACAATAATGATATATATCTAGCATGAAGATTTGGTTTGTAGAAATTTTCATTCCACACTAGGATAGATACATACAATTGGTAAATTGGATTACTAGTCCATTATATTAGAAATTGACAATAGTTGGAGTCCATTTTCATCACCCATTTCTCAATTCCAACTAATCTAGTAGTTCTATAGCACTATTTTCTTACTATATAAGGAATGTAGATACCAATCCAATGAAAAATTTCAATAAGATATTTCATAAACGCCAAATTAATATTAATATTCCCTATTACCAAAATGAAGAAGATTTCATTTGAATATATTTGAAATCTCTTGATTGAATACCTACAAAATTTATGAGAAGAAAGTAGGCATTGGATTTTTAGTAGTAGCATATATGCAAAGACTTTCAAGGTACAAAAATAACTATTTCCATTAGGTCTAGGGGCCATTAGATATCTATTATCATTGGGATAGAGTAATATGCCTAACAAAATTGGTCAAAATTAATATGCTTGCAATCATAAAACTCCATTATTGAATAGTATATTAAATACTTTATAATAAGTATAAAACAAAATCTATAATTAGGTAACATTGAATTAAGTGTTACCTCCACATATGACCACATAAAAAATTGGAAATTTGTTAATGCTAACTATACTAGAATCCATTTTCAGAATGGGAAAGTCAGTCCTTTATTCTTCAAACCACACAAAGCTAGATATTTAATATCTCATTAGGAACTAATCCCCAATACTTAGATGACTACACCTTTGCCTATGGAAAACTATTTCATATTTTTCTTGATAATTTGTATTTAGAACTAGAGAATTATATGAATATAGTGCACAAGTTATTATATAATTCAATGTAGTATTAGAGACAAGTTTGGCAAAATTAAATCCCATGTACTCAACATAAATAATATAGTTTTAATAGATGAATAGAAAATGGGATACATCAGTAAATAATGGTACTATCTCTACCCCACTAGAGAAGGTAGGTCATAATGCTAATAAATTGAGATATATAAAAGTTTATACTCTAGCATTAAATTCTTGGTGTAGAATTGATAAAAGAGCATCACATCTAGAGGAAAATTGTCTAAAATTTAAGTCAATGTCTAGATTTTTTAAAGAGATAGATAATTAAGAGATTGTGCCTACAAGTGATGAGAAAAATACAAGCTTTGGTACTATAATGTTGTTAAACACACATGATGTTCCTTCTAGAGAAGATAATAAGCCAAATATGAACTTTGATGAGATCCAAGCATATCAAGAATATCGAGAGGATAAGTACACATTTATGAGTAAAACAAAGAGCCACTCATTACCTCCTATTGCATGTCTTCCAACATGCCCCATTATTTTCAACAAAATGAGGACCCTATCACTTTTAGGAGTGTGCTTATCTTAGGGTTTTATCACAATTCAATGTTTTTCTCCTCATCTTCTACAAGTGCCCATTGTCACATTAGTTCAATTTCAAATCAAGTTTGTGTGAAGAGGTTCACATTCCCAAAAATAGTATATTAGCATAAGCATCTATGAGTTGATCTTGTCAGTATTGTTTATCTAGTCATCTATGTCATTTCACAAAATGAACATAATTTTGGCTTAAAAATTAAAGGTGTTATGGTCCTATTGTTTGTCATTTTGGATTGGTTTTATGTCTTATAGGGTTTGATTGAAATCGTTGTCAAGGTGGGGATCTATATTCAATTGGTTCATTTTCTCCAACATCACATTTACACCTCTTAGCAATTTATTCTAAAGGGTTTAAGATGTTTTCTAGTGTTTAGGAGGTATTTTGCAAATCTCATGTACACTAATGTTGTAATCATGGGAATAAAGGAGTTTGTGATGCTAATTAATCTACATTGATATTCACCTTTACAAACAACTTCAATACAAACACCAAATTATACAATACTTAGTTAAAATCCCATTTTGTACAAGACAAAAGTGAAACATTTATAGTAATGTGATGGTCAAATGTATGTGTCATACTTGTGATTAAATTCTCAATCACATTCAACTACAAAACATTACATTGTATTGGCATTATAAAGCCATTCAACCCAAAACCACCCAACAACTAACTAATAACTAATCTCTACTAACTAAAGTGATTATTGCATAATCACTTACATTATTTATATTAAATACTAATCTATGTTATGCACTATTTTCTAACACCCCCATTTAGTGCTAACATAGGAACCTTTTATTTTGTGTTGTAACATATCGATAGTTTCCCCCCTTTAATAGAAAAAATTTGTGACTTTGAACAACACCTAACTAACCAACACTTGAAAAAATGAATGGCTTCAGTTCGTTGCTATGAAGCTTCAAGAACCGAACAATATCCATCTATGTCAGCATCTGATAATCTGGTCTATGCAATTCCAAAATAGAACCTCGATCTATGCAACTCTCCAATGGAACTAATGCCCGATGGCCGGGCTTAACCGGCACACTCTAAGGGTACACTGCTTAGGTGGCCGGGCCCACAGTTCCTTTAAACCGGTGGTGCACTTTCTTATTTCCGTTTTCAAATTTGTCTTTTCCGTTTCCGTTCCGGCTTGTGTCTACGATTTTATTTGCCGTTATCTCTATTTTTTATCTGCTGTCGAGGAGTTTAGCTATAGCAACCAGTGAGCGGCCCCAACTATGCTTATTTGACTGGCTCCCTGAGACAGCGGAGTACCCCCAGGCCGGTGCTTATGATTCAGATGCTTCCAATAAATAATTCAGGAATGAGTGAGAAAGTGTTCGGGATAAGAAAGCAGGGCTAAGCCTTCGAAGGAAGTGTTTGGTTTTTAATCCCACATGTGTTGGGTGACAAATCACAGGGAAGAAAGCGGTTATAATATGTGTAAAGCATGCTGTACATGGCCGATCCCTAACGTATGAATCAACAATTGAAACATATCATAATTGATTTGTGAGAGATTTAGTTTTTAATTTTTAAGAGCAAATTGATTTTTAAAAGAAGTATTTTTAGTTTTTAATTTTTAAGGTAACGATAAATTATTAATAATTTGTATTATTAAAAATAATTAAAAACAACTTTTAAATTCTAATTGATTTTTTTCAACATATTTTTTAGTAGTCAGCAATCAATAATTATTAAAAATAAAAAAGATTAATTACAAAAAATAAATAATAAATTATTTATTAAAAAATAATTTTAAATAACAATTTTAATTAAAATTATTAAATAATAATCAATAATAAATTATTGATTGTTAATTATTTAAAATTAAAAGTGATGAATAAATTATAATGTTTTAGATTTTGATAACACGATTTATGGTTTTATTAAAAGTTGTTGGATTTTGACAAACTTTAACACAGAAAATGATAATTTGATGATATTAATGTATCACAATTGAGTTTACATGTACATAAAAATCTCTAAGACACCATCAACATAACTATTATGTACATATCCAATGAATTTTGTATTCCATGAAACCACGTCATGTTAAGGCATTTTATATAGCAACTCCTATACCATTGACATTCATCCAAATTTTCATACATGTTTATCAACAAACGCATAATTACAATATTTGATACCAAAAAAATGATTTCTATTATTTCTTAATAGATCCCTATACCTAAATTTAAAGCTTCCATTTCAATAAACATCAGGACATTGATAAATGTCACGCCTTGCAATTTCGTTTGCCTAAATATTGTGATAGCTTCTTACACTAGTTTGTATTTTAATCTACAAGGTATCACATTTCATAAAATGCCATTTCAATTGAGGCATTTTGTCAAATAGTTTGTGTGGCTTGTTAAGGCTTCAACATTTTGCATATGCGAGTTTACATTTCATTGAGGGATTTGGCTCCACATTAACCAATTGCCTATGATTGAATTTTTTTCTATTTCATGTTTAATTTGTGATCATTACAATTGCACTTATTGGAGGCACTGTACCAAGTAGTTCACTAGTATTGAAGCATTAATTTGAATCACACAAATTACTATGTACAAATCTTTGAACATTTTATTTGGCAACTCCTTCGAGCATCAAGTTAGTGGGTGTTAGAGACTAGTATTGAAGCATATATACTAGATCTTATATCCATTAGCATTCATCCACATTATTAAAAATATATCTTAGGTATTCTCCTCTATCTTCCCTTACCTTTCATAGTTCCCAATGTCTACACATTCAACCCATTGACCAGCTTGGTTGATGAAACTTGACAAAAGTGGTGAAGTGATTGCTACATTTGGCATCATGTATGTAGAATGAAGAGTGGTAGAAACAACCTACCTATAGTTGAATCAAACACTATATTTAAAATTTTAGAAGGATTGTTATGAGAAAGAAATGTGTTATTTTTAAAAATTAGACATGGGCTACCTAGGCCTACCCATTTGTTATAAGTTTCCTATACTACTAAAATTCCACACTTATGAAGCATGCAATGAAGATCATACTTCATAAATGAAGAGTGTGTCTTCTTAAAAGTATTCATTTGTAAGATAGACCCCAAATCATGAATTATATAGTAAAAACCCTCATGACCTAAGCAAGGGCTCAACCGTATCTTTATATCCTTACTACCACCTAGATACTTTGAGCCATCCACTCTTAATGACTTGGAATATATTTTAGCTATCTTATATTTAAGTGGTGAAGAGATTTATTTGTGAAAATTGAGGAGAGGGTTAGTAGTCATATCATAATATACAGTACAACATATAGAGAACAAAGATGAAAATATATAAAAAAAAATATAGTTCATGATTAGTTATTTCGACCATATGTAGATTTTCATAGAGTTGTATATTAATTAAAATTCAAAATGATCAATTTCTAATAAAATCATTGATCATGTTGAGGATAAATTAAATATCTATGATTTTATTAGAGATTGAACATTTTGAATTTTAACAAGCTTGATGCATACAAATGACAATTTGATATGAAATTAATGTATCATAATTGAGTTTCAAATTGGATACAACATAATAGACACTAACAAATTGAGATATTGTTATGAGGGTAGTGATGCAACATGTCTAATTAGAGTGCATCCATTAGATCACAACTCTTTGAGGCATTGTGTCCAATAGTTCATATGCTTTTTCTATCCTCACACTTTAAATATATTTCAAAAGGGAATCTACAACCACAACATTTGAGAAAAGGTGTCTTCATATTATACTTTGATGGATGTCCATACCTTGTTTGAAATCTCCCATATTAGGACAACCAACAAGGATTTTGGTAAAGGTTGTGGAATTTGTCTTTGCATCTACCAATTGCATTTTCTTGAAAGTTTCTAAAACCTTCATCATATATATATATATATATATATATATATATATATATATATATATGTCCTAAAATCATTATGGTCCATGATTTCACATTTATTTGTCTTTGCATCTACCAATTGTATTTTCTTGAATTTTATTGCAATATTTTCAATGTAGATCCATTTTGTGTATATTTTATAGTCCTTGTAGTCCACATGATGTTTAATCCTTTTCTCAAGAGAAAATATTACAATATATTTCTTATTTATGTTATTTTGCATACATGTGTATAAAATTTTGATATTATTAACAATGTTAGTTTTGGTAAGACATTAAAACAGTTTTCTAATTATAAAAATATATGCATTCTAATGCAAAAAATTTTAAGAATGGAAATAATTCTTGCAACACAACCTATTATATAGTAGCCAATTTGAAGAATCATGTTACCCTTTACCCTATATTTGTTATTATGCAAAGCTAAGAAAATGGTATAAATAAGATAATAATTTTACTATTAGTATATATCAATTTCCATAGAGTTGTAGATCTCTTCCATTTCAAAACACACAAAACAATATTGGGTAGATAGTCAACTGCCTTTGATTTGTGTAGTGAATGATTTCTCCCCATAGGAAATAGGTATCTAAAGTAAACCAACGATCCCACAACTACTCCTATTTTGAAGAGGTTTGTTTTATGCTCCTTCCTCTCCCTAATCTTGTCTAATAATTTTGAATAGACCAAGGGTCATAACTAGACTATAGTTCATCCAACCCATTAACTAGCCTAGTTGATGGAACTTGAAAAAACTAGTCAAGTGATTGTTACATTTGGCATCACATCCGTGCAATGAAGTGTAGTGGCAATAACCTACATACAATTGAGGGTGATCCCACAATAGTGGTTTACAATTTTGGCCAAAGCTGGACCTTTGGAATTATTGTTTTTGGCTAGAAATCTTCACATAGGGGAATTTCATATTGGCTAAACCGTGAGGAATTCCAGAAGATGATAGAAACTAGAGTCTCGTCACATTTTGTCTATAGATTCTAAAATATATTTTTTTGGAATTTTTGGAATGGGAGTTACATTTCTTTTCAATCTCCCACGAAAACTCATTTTTCGAAAACAACATTTTTCAAAGAGTGATGCACAGGTATAATGCATAACTTTTTTTCCATGAAGGATAAAATTCTAATTCTTTGAATTTAGATTTGAAACTCGATCTAGTGCTTCCACTTGGTTAAATATTTTTTATTGAATATTTTTCTTTAATCAAGTTTAGAAGTCAAACCAAAATTTTAAATTCGGACATATGTATAATCGTAACTTTTTTGTATCTATAGAAATTCAATTTATTTTTTGTTGGATCAAAGGAATTCAATATCGGGTGCACTCATATTTTTCAATTTTTTTTGATAATACTGCTATTTTTTGCATGAAAAACAGAGACCTTCATTTTCGGTGAAAAATCAATGTTTAATAAAACTAAAAAAACAAATACATAATAAAATCAAAAAATATTAAAATTATATTAGTTGGATAGCTCGTTTTGAGGACTACTTGATTCTAGATGGGTTTCTAAAAACTCCTCCATTTTCATCCTCAACCCGAGCTCTGAAGCGTAAAAAATTAGACTATTTTTGTGTCTCAGGAGGGGGATGAGGGGCAAGGGAGGTTCAAACGAACCCCTAGGGGTTGGTCGAATCAAAAGGTTCCGCCAGACCATGGTTGGTCGAACCCTAGTTCCATGAACCCCTTCAAAGGGGGTTGACCCGAATTACTTGCTATGCATTTGGGTTTTGCGGCCAAAGTTCAAAGGGTTTTACGGCTCAAACCGGTAGGTTAAGTGCGAACCCCAAAATCACTTTTTTTTGCTTTGGGGTTGTTTTGCGGTTTCCTTTACTCCCCACTTGAATTGTAAGAAACCACTATTGGCCGAAGCTACCCTTGAATCAAACAATACATTTTTAGAATTTTAAGAAGGCTTGATATTAGAAAGACATGTGCTATTTTTAAAAAATTTGCATGGGCTACCCAAGGCCATTCATTTGTTATAAATTTCCTATACTACTAAAATTCCTCACTTATGAACCATGAAATGAAGTTCATATTTCATAAATGAAGAGCATGTCTTGTTGAAAGTATCCACTTGCAAGATAGACCCAAAAACATGAATCACTAGAAACATAAAAAACACTCATGGTCTTAGTAAGGACTCTATCATATCCTTATATCCTTATGTACCACCTAGATACTTTGAGTCATCTACTCATATTGACTTTGCATAGATTTGTATTTGTAGCTATCTTATATTTAAGTGGTGAAGAGATTTATTTGTGAAAATTGAAGAGAGGGTTAGTAGTCATAGTATACTATATGGTATAGCCTGTAGAGAACAAATATGAAAATACAAGAAAAAATGTAGTTCACAATTAGCTATTTTAGTAATATATTGATTTCCATAGAGTTGTAGATTTGTGCCTAAGTAATAAATGATAACTCAATTTAAATGTAAACCTTGTTCAATTGATCAATTATATATCAATTGATATAACTTTTATAATATCACCTACTTTTTATTTTTGTGGGCATATTTAACATGATGCTTGAAAGAGTTGCCAAGTAAAATGTTCAAAGAGTTGTACATAGTAATTTGTGTGTGAACCAAATTAATGCTTCAATACTAGTGAACCACTTGGTAGAATGCCTCCAAGAAGTGCAATTGTAATGAGCACAAATTAAACATGAAATAAAAAAAATCAATCACAAACAATTGGTTAAAGTGGAGCCAAATCTCTCAACAAAATGTAAGCTCACATATGCAAAATGTTGAAACCTTAATAGGCAAGAGAACTATGATATTGCTATTAGGATTCAACTGTGTAGTCTTCAAGTCAAACTCATTGACCCATGTTTCATGAGTAGTGGTTCACGAGAACCCATCTCTCATGATAATGAATGGTCCACTTAGCACTCATTGCATCTAGGTGATGCTCACAGAGGTGAAGCACTGGACCATCCCGAGAGGTCACCCATCCTAGTACTGCTCCAACTCAAGTGTGCTTAACCATGGATTTTTCCCCAAGGCTAAGCCCACTTAGCTTGCAACCCCATTTGCAAAACCTTCAACCAAAGTGTTGTGCCTTATGAACCATTCATTATAGAGCCCTTTCAGCTTATCAATTGATAAGTAGGAGGAATTTTCCATAGTGTGTCAAATTATGATATTGCTATCAGGATTCAACCGTGTAGTTTCAAGTCAAACTCATTGAGCCATGTTTCATGAGTAGTGGTTCAACAAGAACCCATCTCTCATGATATCGAATGGTCCACTTAGCACTCATTGCATCTAGGTGATGCTCACAGAGGTGAAGCACTAGGCCATCCTGAGAGGTCACCCATCCCAATACTGCTCCAACTCAAGTGCACTTAACCATGGAGTTTTCCCCAAGGTTAAGCCCACTTAACTTGCAACTCCATTTGCAAAACCTTCAACAAGTGTTGTGCCTTCTAAACCATTCATTATAGAGCCTTTAGCTCATCAATTGATAAGTAGGGTATTTTCCATATGTCAAATTATGATATTGCTATCAAAGATTCAATCGTGTAGTCTTGAGTCAAACTCATTGACCCATGTTTCATGATTAGTGATTCATGATAACCCATCTCTCATGATATTAGATAGTCCACCTAGCGCCTTGTACATCTGGGTGAGTGCTCATAGAGGTGGCTTGGGTGGAGTCGGGGAGGTCACCCATCCCAATCTTGCTCAGCTCAAGTGCGGCTTAACCATAGGGTTTTGAGTTAAGCCCACTTGGCTTGAAACCCCATTTGCAAAACCTTTAGAAAGTGTTGTGCCTTATGAAACATTCATTATAGAGCCCCTTTAGCTCATCAATTGATAAGTAGGAGGTATTTTCCATAGTGAGTCAAAATATGATATTGCTATTAGGATTCAATCATGTAGTTTCGAGTCAAACTCATTGACCCATGTTTCATGAGTAGTGGTTCAACAAGAACCCATCTCTCATGATATCGAATGGTCCACTTAGCACTTATTGTATCTAGGTGATGCTCAGAGAGGTGAAGCACTGGAAGAGCCATCTTGGGAGTCACCCATCATAAACGTCTTGCTCAGCTCAAAGCGCCAACCACGAGTTTTCCCAAGATTAAGCCCATTTTAGCTTGCAACCCCATTTGTAAAACCTTCAGCAAGTGTTGTGCCTTATGAACCATTCATTATAGAGCCCCTTTAGCTCATCAATTGATAAGTAGGAGGCATTTTCCACAGCGTGTCAAATTATGATATTGCTATCAGGATTCAATTGTGTAGTCTTCGAGTCAAACTCATTGACCCATGTTTCATGAGTAGTGATTCATGAGAACCCATCTCTCATGATAATGAATGGTCCACTTAGCACACATTGCATCTAGGTGATACTCACAGAGGCAAGAGAACTATTTGACAAAATGTCTCAATTGAAATGACATTTCATGAAATGTGATACCTTGTTGATTTAAAATGCAAACTAGGTATGTAACAAGCTATTGCAATATTTAGGCAAATAAAATTGCAAGGAATAAAGCTAATGCTAGTTACATTTTCCAATGTCCTCGTGTTTATTGAAATGGAAGCTTTGAAGTTGGGTATGGAGTTCCATCAAGAAATAATAGAAATAATTTTTTTGGGGTCAAATATTGTAATTATGCATTTGTTGATAAACATGTGTATGAAAATGTAGATGAATGCCAATGACATAAGAGTTGCTAGATAAAATGCCTCAACATGATGTGGTTTCATGGAATAAAAAATTCATAGGATATGTACAAAATGATTATGTGGACTTTTTAGAGATTTTTATGTACATGCAAACTCAACAATGATACATTAATTTCATTTCAAATTGTGTCATTTTTCAAAATCTAACAATTTTTAATAAACCAAAAATCGCGTTGAATTACAAATTGTTAATTTATTGATCACTTTTAATTTTAAATAATTAATAAACAATAATTTATTATTGATTATTATTAAGTAATTTTAATTAAAATTGCTATTTAAAATTATTTTTAATAATTAACTTATTATTAATTTTTTAATTAAATCTTTTATTTTTAATAATTATTGATTCTGATTATTTAAAAATATTTTAAAAAATTATTGATTTTGGAAGGAAAGAAGGGCTCTGGCAGTGGAGCGTGTGTGGGATCCTGGCGTGAAGTCCTGAGCACACGTGGAGGAGGCTCACCCTCCTCCTGACTTCTGAATCATCACTTTCGGACTCTTCCTTGTATTGTGCATTGATGGTGAGGATTTGATCTTTTGCTATGGTGGTGTTGGCTACGGGCTCCTCGTCGTTTTTCCTTTCGTTTTGAGGCATGGGTGATTGTGTCGAGGTTTTGTGATCATAATGAATGGGGATACAGTTCCCTCGGTGGATTCCTTAAATGGTTCGGCTTCTGGAGGTTTTGTTAAGTCTTTCAGAGATATTATTGCAGACGAGCGAGAGTGTCTACCGCAAGGTGCAAAGTTTGTTGCTGACCGGTCGGCTTCGTTGGCGGGTGATGGAGAGGAGGGGCAAGGTAAGCAATCCTTGTCTCCTCCTTTGAAATCTGTCCTGGTTCCAAATGAAGAATTGGATAAAGCTATTTTTGAGGAAGATGTGAGGCTTTCTAAAATTGTTATATTCTTTGCGATTGTCGACCCTAATAGGGTTCCAGCAAGGAAATATATGGAAGAATGGTTCAAAAATGTTTGGGAAAAGAAGTTAGGGTTGTATTTTTACTATTGTAGAATGGTGCAAAAAGGATTATTTGTTGTTTTCTTTAACAACCCTAAATTTCAAAAGGAAATTGTTAATAGGGAATTTTGGACTGTTGGGAAAGTTACCTTTCGAGCCCTGGCATGGTGTCCAGAGGCTCTAAATGAGGAGGTCCTGGCCTTGTCCAGTCTCCGTTGGTTAGTTATAAAGAATGTTCCCCCTCGGCTCTGGAAATTTGTTCCTCTTTTGCTTGAGCCCTATGGCAAGGTGTTAAGAATGGACGAGACCAAATCGCCTCTTCCCCATTCTGATGCGAGGGTTTTAGTCTCCATAAACCCAGGACTGGATATTCCGCAACTCTTGGAAATTAAATTGAAATCTAGCATCATTAATTGTGTGGTGGAAACTCTAGGAGGCCTTAATGCTTGTTATCTCTGTCACAGAGAAGGGAATATTAGAAGGAGTTGTCTGGTGATTAAAAGCAAGATTAATAAAAAGAAAGATTATAGAGACAATAAGAGCACTAAGCATGTTCCACCAGATTGTGGTGAAGATCTTAATCTCTCGGGGGAGGCAAAGGATGTTTGTTCTCCCCCGAGAACTGAACCTCAGAAGGATTTGGCCACTTTTGACTTTGAGGTTGAATGCAGTAATGCAAAACATTTGAATTCAGTTGGTCAGGAGTTGCTCAGTGATGTGTATAATAAGGGGGATGAGGTGGGGGATCTGTCTTTGGACTCGAATTGTCTTCCACCTCTTTGCCCAAATGGCTCGAATAAGGCTTTTATCAAAGGTAAGCTCAATGCTCAACAATTGGCCCTTCAAAAAATAAGACAATTAAGGAAACCCGAAGATAATGCATCTATTACAGTGAAAGAGATTTATTCTTTTAATGATAAATTTTTTTAGAGATTTAAAACTTGTTGGTTTAACAAAGGATTCACAATTAACAAAAGACCATAATATTGAAGGGGATTTGAACCCTAATATGGGTGGGGTCTGCTCCACTCAAGTTGCTGATATCGATGCATCTTTATGCCCTAACAAGGATATCAACCTGGAAGTGACTATCCACCCTAAGGGGGATGGGATTGACTCAAGAACAAATCTTGATTATAACAATCTAAACCTTAACTCTGAGTTTGATGAAGAGAATGTGACTCAGTCAAACTTGGCAATTGTATCTTCTATCCCCCTTGATGGATTGGTCAGTATGGATGGTTTTGCTTCTCAATCTGGCATGGACTCTGCAGATGACTTAGGGATTCTCTCTACTAGGGAAACCACTAATGGGGAGGGTGTGCCCATTGAGGTGCTTGTTAAAAAAACCAGAAGGTATAGGAAGAAGAAAAAATTAGATGGCACCAAGTTGCAAGATGTTAAAGAGGGTAACCCCCTTTTGAAGGACAAAAGAAAGAAGCATAGTGGGGTGATCCTTCCCCCCAATGCTAAGAGAATTGAGGCAGAGAATAAACTGCCTAAGTGCTTTGATAACTTTAGGACTGATAAGGGCCCTTCCTCCACTAAGTTCAAGGATGGAGCTTAATTGTCTTTCTTGGAATGTAAGGGGCCTTGAGTCCCCTGATAGAAAACACCTTGTCAGAAGGTTGGTTGCCCAAAAACAAAAAATGGATTTTGTCCTTCTCCAAGAAGTCAAATCTGCTGATTTTTCCTTAGAAACCAGCCTGAAGGTAATTTGGAAGGATGCTTCTCAGTTTGTGACCAAGCATGAACAGGGGAAGGGTGGGGCTATCATTATGATGGCTAACAAGTGGAGCCAGTATGTGGTGCAATCTGGTGTTTCTCCCTATAATAAGGCAGTTTGGGCTATTGTAAAGAAGAAGGAAGATTGATTTGGTATCTGCTCGATCTATGCTCCTAATGACTACAGAGATAGGGTTTTGTTGTGGAAGTGGTTGTTTAACCTCCAAGATATCCCTTGGATTTTGGGGGGTGACTTTAATTTTGAGGAAAGGGATGAGGACAAGTATGGAGGTGTTGGCCATGTTTGGAAAGACTATGAGAAATTCCATTGGTCTAGACTTAAGTCTAAGTTAAGTCTTGAGGATCCCATTGAAGGCCAGAAAAAGGATTGTAAAGACATATGGTTCACTTGGTCCAATTTCCAAAAAAATGGGAGGAGGGTGCTATGTCGGCTGGATAGATTTTACATAAATAAAGCTTTCTTTTCTACTGTTCTCCTTAAGGATGGGTGCAAGGTGGAGGTTACTCCATTCTCACTCTCTGATCACCACCCAATAAGCACAAAATTTGTGTTTAAGAATGGTGTTGTCCCCAATGGTGGTCTCAAAAATGGATTTTCTCTTAACTCCAGCCTTCTTAAGGATGATGATTGCAAATGTGCCATAACCTCTCTTTGTGCCATTAATAAATGGTTACATGGGTCCCTAACCCTCATTGAGAGATGGGACTTGAATGTGCAAGGATGGAAGGTTCTTTTCCATACCATTGGTAGGAAAAAGGCAAAGGATAGAAGGAGAAAGGAGTCTTTTTTGCAGGATAATCTTTACAAGGCAGAATTTGAAGTGCAAATTTTCCCTAATGATAGCTCCTGGGTTGATAACCTCACTATGGCATGAGACAATCTCAAGAGGTTTCAAACTATCAAGGTCAAGGGACTGAAAGTTAGAGCCAAGATGAATTGGCTAGAAAATGGTGATAAGGGTACAAAAATTTTCTTCAGATATTTAAAGGAGAAGCAAGCTAGAGAATTAATTGATCAGATTAATGCAGATGGTAACATCCTTTTGAATCAGGATGAAATAAGGCAGCAATTTTTCCTCTTTTACTAGAATCTATTCACTTCTGAGGGGAGTAATGAGTTTTTCTTTTGAGCTAGGGACTATATTAAGGGGATATTGCCTAGTCGGGTTGGTAATGAGTCAGCCCTTGAATTGAGCAAAGAAATTTCTAAGGAGGAGATAAGGAGATCTATTCTCTCCCTCAAAAATGATAAATCTCCAGGACCTGATGGTTTATCTACAGAATTTTACAAATCTTTTATTGATTGGGCTTGTGATGATCTTTACATGGTCTATAAGGAGGCCTTTGAAAGAGGATCCCTTGGTAAAAACATTAATAGAGGAATTATTAAGCTGATTCCCAAAGAGGGGGACCGAACCCTTGTTAGGAATTGGAGACCCATTACTCTCCTGAATGTTTCTTATAAAATCTTAGCAAAAGTTTTGGCTGAGAGGTTGGCTAGTATTCTTCCTACCATCTTTAATTCATCTCAAACTAGCTTCATTAAAGGGAGGTACATCTTGGAGAATCTGGTGACAAGTTGGGAGGCCATGAATTGGGCCAGGAATTCAGGGTAGGATGTTGCAATGCTCCTGCTAGACTTTGAGAAAGCCTATGACAGAATTGAATGGGACTTTGTCCTTTTGGTCCTTGAAGCATTTGGTTTTCCAAGTGTGTTTTGTTCTATGGTCAAGACTCTGTTCCAAGATGCTTCTGCTCAAGTGGATGTTAATGGAGTTCTTTCATAGGAAATTGTTTTGGGGAGATCTATCTGGCAAGGGTGCCCCCTGGCACCAACTCTGTTTGTCATTGCCTCTGATGCTCTTCATTATATTTTGAGGGATAGATCCTTGAACCCTAGGGTAAGAGGTATTAGGTTGTCGGACTCCAAGGAACTTATCAATCTGCAGTTTGCTGATGATAGTTCTATTTTTGTTCAGCTTGATGAGGACAACTTTGTAATTCTTATGAAGAAGCTTGAGTTTTTTTGCTCCGCTTCAAGGGCAAAAATTGCCCCTACTAAGTCTTACCTTCTTGGGTGGAATGATAGGCCCCCCAATTGGGTGTGCAGTTTTGGTATCCAATGGGGTGGTCCTCATAAATTGGTGAGATACCTTGGTATCCCATTTGCTATCGAGCCCAACTTAAAAGATATGTGGTGTTGGAATCGAGATAAGATTGAGAATAAACTTGCTAAATGGAATAAACATTACCTCTCCTTTGCTAGGAGGTTTCAGATATGTCAGAAAATTTTGTCTTCTTATAGCATTTACTTTGCCTCTGTTTGGTTTTTTTGCTCGTATCAAATCACTGCCATTCAGAAGCGAATTAGAGGTTTTTTGTGGTTTGATGGTAAGGGGAAGAAGAAGAAGCATTCTGTCAAATGGGAATGGTGTACTATCTCTAGAATGAGAGGTGGGTTGGGGCTTAAGGATCTGAGGATCCAAGGTATTGCTTTGGCTTCTAAATGGGTGGTTGGGGCTTTGGATGGGGAGGAACCTTGGAAGGTTTTGGTGCATCATAATATCGCTAATGATGTCCCTAAGCATGCTAAATTCTGGAAACTTCTCCCCTTCAATGATATTCTTAGCTATGAAATTCCTATGTCTCCTACAAGGTCCAATGTTTTTAAAACTTTATGGAAGGCCTGGGAAATTTTTAAGAAGCTCCTATCCGACTATCAATCCACCAAGGGTGATAGTAGGGCAATCTTTGCCAACCAGTCTATTTGGTGGAACCTGAAACGTAATGGGAAGCCCTTGGCCCTTATTCAGGGGCGCTCTGCTAAAGGCTAGGCAATTAAAGGAATCCTTTGTTTTAAGGATATCTTAATTAATGGTAATTTGAAGGACTAGAATACCCTTAGCATTGAGTTTAACATTCCTAAAAGTAATTGGAGAACTTACTCAGTGTTGAGAGAGGCCTGTGGCCATCTCAAGTTCCCAGTTAAAGTTATAAATAAACCCCTCCATTATAAAGACTTTGGGTGGGAAAATAGTAATAAAATAATGAATGTTAAGGCTAAAGATTTTTATTCTATGCTTACTGAGCAGGTTGATATTTCTGATCATATGAATAAAGTTTGGCAAATAAACTTTAGCATTGAGCATTGGCACAGAATCTTTTTGAAGAATTGGTAGAAGGAAATTGAGGCCAAAAAGGCCTGCTTCAGATGGCTTTTGCTTTTACAGAAGCTCCCTTATAAAACCAGCACAGATGGTATTGAGATGTGTTCTTTATGCAGAAAACTGGAAACCTTGTCTCATATTTTCTTTGATTGCATTTTTGCAAAGGAAATCTGGAATATGTTTTGCTTTTCTCATAATATCTGGGGATGTAATGGAGGTCTAAATGTTGTGAATTTGATTTTCTCACCAAGTTGCAAGTTAAGCAAAACTGGTTCTTTATTTTGGCATATCCTTTCTACTGAGATTTTGTGGATAATTTGGAAATCCCGGAATGAGGACCGATTTCAAGGTAGAAGAAGATTGCTTACTGAGTCCTACAAGGGACTCATATTCTAGAATGTTGCTATGCAAGTGTTCATTACTATGGAGATGTCAAAGGATAAGTTCTGGAAATACTTGGAGAACAAGGAAACTTCTATTGATATCATGGATGCCAGATATGGTCATATGTGGTAGGAGGGACACCCTGGTGCTGAGGTTTTTTTGAGGGCCTTGCGAACATTCAGAGATGAACTCAAAGCTTATCAGACTGCTAACTCCATTCTGTATAAAGGTAAAGAAGCAGTTTTTCTTCTGATGGAGCAGCAAAACCATAATGTCCCTGACTTTTCTGTTGAAGAGATCAATGCAGCCCAGACTCTGCTGGCTCTTAGTGATGATGATAGCTCTATTCAGTAGGGCTAATTTTTGGTCGTTGGTATTCCTTTTGATTTGGTTATGTGTATTTGGGTTCTTGGTATTTTGTTGAGTAGGCTTAATTTTGTGCTAATCTGGTCATAATGCTCTAAGCGTGTATCTTATGTGGTCTAGGTTAGGCTGGTTTTTTTTCTGTGACTGTAGGGCTATCTAGATGCTCTAATCTGATGCTATGATGATTCATATCTAATCTGCTTTGTACTGTTCTCCTTATGTTTAATATAAAAAAATATATATATTTAAAAATTAATACTTATTAAATATCAATAAAATAATTATTACTTTATTAAATTCATTTTTAGAAATTTAAGTTAAAAATTTTTTAAATTATTCTTAATAAAATATTAATTAATATTAATTGATTACCATCTTAAAAGTCAAAAACTAAAACACTGCTCTCAAAATTAGTTTTTCGCTATGTTTTAATTCACTGTATGAAGTTGTAGTTTGCATCATTCTGAATACTCTATACATTTTATAACTACCTTCTTCTGTTTCTCTTTTCGCCAAACTCATGTGGGATTAAAAACCAAATACTTTTTCGGACAACAGATACAAAGGAAACAGAAAATAAAATAGTTTGAAGTGGACATCAGAATGGAAACGGAAAAGATAAACACGAAATGGGGAAGGACACTAAAAACGTTCGGTTTAAAGGAGTTGTGGGCCTGACCACCTAGCACTGTACCTTATAGAGTGTGCAGTTAAGCATTGATTAAGGCTAAACGACTATCTTGATATGCAATGGATAAAAGTGATGTTAGCAATATGAACTACATTTATTACAAGGCGCTTCTAAAATTTTCAAAACCCTATTGGTTTTTTATATAAACACACTTCTACAATAGATTGGGGATGAATTTTTTATTTTAAATTTCAAATTTTTGGGATGATAACAATGGACAAAATGGAATGTCAAACAATGGCAAGAATGAACACAATGGAGAGACAGAGAAGAAATGTAGATGAATGATGGAGTCAAAAGGGTTTTGCACATGGTCTACATTGCTCACCTGTTGACGAATGCAAGAATGGTAGAAAACAATAGCAGTTGCACATGGTCCTCACTGCAGTACCATTGTAAATACCGCTTGGATGAAAACAAATGAATGGAAGGAGATCAGAGAGAGGTCTAGGAAGAAACCTACTCTGATACCAAATTGAAATGAGAGAAAAATGAATTACTCTCAAATTAAAATACTATTTTGATCACATTTAACTACAAAACATTATATTATATTGGCATTATAAAGCCTTTCAACCCAAAACCACTCAAAAACTAACTAAAAACTAACTAAAATGATTATTGTATAATCACTTACATTATTTATATTAAATATTAATCTATGTTATGCACTATTTTCCAACAATACTTGCATGACGCAATCTCATCAATTACCATTAGAACAACATTTATGGAAGATGTCATAAATTAAAAAGGGATACATAAAACATAATATTATTGTGATTATCTATTTATTCCTAAATGCTAAATGATAAAAACATTTTAGAACTCTTAGCGAAATTTAAAATGTTTAAAAGCTTTAAAGAAGTTATAATAAACTTATTAAATTTTTAATAGAATTTTGAAAGATTTTAATAAACAATAAAGCTTAAACTTATTTTTTATATAGCTTAGTTCATCTATCATGATATTGATCATTTATTTTGTGGGTAAGAGTCAAAATATGTTTAAATGTTAATAAAAAAAAACATTTTCAAAATTTTCACATTGATATTATGATGAATAAATAACCATAAAAAGGGGATATACATATCTTATTCTTAATCTTATGAAGAAAAGAAATACAACTACACTTTTAACATTAAAATTTTCACTTGCAAGTTAAAATCTTGCAAACTATCATATTTCTATAAATTTCTATTTAGAACCTAAAATCCTTCAATGTTCAATTCTTACTTTCCACTACACTTTTCATCATTGTCATTAGAATATCCACTTGACTAATTAGAATATCCACTTGACTAACATATTATGCTAAAGAAAAAACATATGAATTTTTTTATTATAAATCTTGTAGAAAAATAACTTAGAGATTACATGACATATACAAATAAATACAAAAGCAAAACTTTTATGATAGGTTTAATGGAAAATAATTGTTAAAGGAAGGCACAAAATACTAAAGGTAAAGAAAAGATATCTTTAAAAAAAAGTTAAAAAAGAAGAAGAATCGACCCACTTTCCTAAACATTCCTATGTAATGTGATCTAAGCTCTAAAGTCCATTAAACTTCCTTTGTACTTTACTACGTGGGCATAAAATAAAGCAAAAAAATTAAATGCATATCCTTTCATGAGTAAATAGGAACCTTGAAAAGAAAAATAATATTAATCTTTAAAAAGGCAAAAATTTTAAGTCACTTAAAAAATAAAGGCATCAATCACTTTAAAGGTTCGAAATTAAAAGATTTAAAAGAATTTTAAAAAGAGGGCATTAATTTTTGAAAGTGATTGTTAAAAGAATATAGAATAAATCATATTTTTAAACAGAAAAAGAAAATTAATCTTTAAAAAGAGCTAAAATTTTAAAAATCATTAAAAAACAAAGACATCAACCATTTTAAAGGTTTGAAATTAAAAGATTTGTAAAAACTTTGAAAAGAGGACATTAATTTTTGAAAGTGATTGTTAAAAGAATATATGTATAAACAATATTTAAATTTAAAGTAACAAATATGTGATTTTTATTTTTTTAGATTTATTTTTAAAAATATGTGATATTGATGAATTTAATTTCTTTTGTTTTAGATAAATATTAAATTATAGTTTGTTGGAGTTTCTAGTTGGTGATCTAGATTATAGATTGTAAAAGAATATACATATACTCTGTCAATTTTTAAAACCTGTCAAATAAGAAAATATATTGAAAAAATGCCAAAAACATCCCATAAGTTAGATTATGTTATTAAAACATAGAATATATTATCATTTTAAATCTAAGACATTGATTGAGAATTAAATTTGATCATTGATTTGTAGCTCATTCTAAGTGCCTCTATCTATAAAAGACCATCAAATTGATCATTTTTAATAAGGAGAAAATTGTTGATAATTATGGAATTTTGTAATAAAGAATTGTTATCACTAAATTCACTTCATGGTTTTCTTTCAATTAGATAGGGGATATGAGAAGTCCCAAGATGCTCGCAAGAACAGGACAAGGGAGATATCAACTGCAACTTAAGGAAGCCAAAGTATGAGGCAAAGATAGCTACAAGAGCCAAGGGAGCTGCAAAAAGTGTTGTAAGAGCTTGAGAGCATTGCAAGAATGTGATAGCTTTGAGCTATTGTAGCAAGCAAGAGTTTGTGCAAGTAAGATAGCAAGAGAAAGATGGGAGACTGTCCAAGATAGAATCCTAGAAGGAGAAGAAGGCCAAATGAGTTGAAAAGACAACTTTTAAAGAGAGAAAAGAAGCTTTCTGAGTCGTTTCAAGGCGTCCCGAGCTGTTACCACCGACAAAACTTGCTGACAAGTGGAAAACATGCTCAGAAACAATCGTTTGAATGTTGAAACATCGCAAGATGCTACCATGACGCACAAATTTTTGGGCGGCGTGCTAGTGTCCAGACACATCATGCTACAAAACAACACAAATGGGAAAAACACAAGGATTGATGCAAAGTTGACACACAATGGTAGCTACTGAAAAGGGGTCCTAAGCATCTTGAGAGGGAAAAAGGCTGATGCAGGGGCTAAAATGAGTCTACACAAATGTTAGGGGAGTGGATAAAAGAATGAATGTGAAATTGCAAGGGGTGCAATTTTACGACATTACAAGTATAAATTTAACCAAATCAATTAGGAAATTTGCTCAATTGGATATATTTTTTTTAATGAAATACAAATTTTGAATAATGTTTCCATGAAACTAGCTTCTAACTCATCGGTTGAGTAATACATAGACATGTAGGTTTTGGATATTTTAGACTTGTTAATGGTTTGTTTCTTAGCAAGGATTGGTCCATATCTATAAATGGTTAGTTTCACATATGTGGCTTTCGTAGAGAACTTAGCTAAATTAAATAAAATTTGATAAAAATCCTCAAATAAGCATTTAATTACTAAATACAACACTCTAAAATGATTACTATACATAGAAACTAAGTTAGGTGTATATGCCATACAAAGATACTGTGATTAGAAATATGAAATCATGATGATGGATAGGGGTCAATTAGTGAAGAATTGTGGGTTCACACATAAAGATACTAAGGTTGATTATCTTATATAGAATGTATAACCAATTAAGGTAAAGAGTGAAGTTTTACAAACATAAAAGAAAAATTTTCTTATCCCAAATGGAGTCAAGAAAAACTTACTAATCCTTTAGGTCAATCTTAGATCAGTTGTGATTTGAGTAAAGATGGTCATAACTAGTCCATGGTAGCTTTTGTGATTTTTTAAGAATTTCTTTAAGAAATTGAGAAAAGATAAGAAAATATTAGGAACAAAAGTTAAATTTTTCAATGACTTACTTCTCATTGGGTACTAGATGCATGATAAATATCATTCTAAACTCTAACTTTTTGTTTTTTTTAAGTTTTAGAAGAAGAATGTGTTTAAATGCCAATTAAGGATCTTAAATCCATGGAAAATTGGCCAATAAGAATCATATTTGATGAATAATATGATTCAAGTAGATATAAACATTAAGACAAATATTTTGTTGATTAGAGAATAAACACATACAAGTGCCCACCTCTTTCTCATGAAGGATTCATTCACACTCATTCACACAAATTTACAAGAGGGTAAAGAAGTTAAATTTAAAGTTGAACTATTGAATAACCATAAAGTAGAAAATGATATACTAGTTTCACAGACATTAGGAAAATATAGATAGATAGAGATAAAATGTTGGTGATGAAGTTTGATGGTTTCAAATCAAAGTAAGGTTGTGGTGTACAGATAAATCTCATTAATTTTAACTTGGGAAATCTATGTTATCAAGTTTTAGACTCTAATTCATATACAAAAACAATGTTACAGAGTATGAAACATTCATACGACGTTTATTATTTTCTCATATAAAGAAATTTAAACATCTAAAAGCTTTTGGATATTTAGAACTTGTTAAGTATGAAAAAAAAAATACATGAAATGGTAAGAAGCTATCCACGTATTATGATAGATTATGAGACTTGATTGAATATTTTTATGTATGTAATATACAAACAATTTGAAGAATAAATAATTGCATAGATAATGAATAAATAGTAGCAACAAATTCATTTGAACTACCTACAAGTTTAAAGTTTAAAATATTCTCAATTAATCTTATACCTATTATTGTTCCAAAAAAAAACCATATTTTTTTAGGCATTTTAAGATGATAAGCACATCCCTAATTTTATTATAAATTTGGGTGTTTTTGAAGTATAAATTATTCATGAGGTAAATATGAAATATTTGAAATTGGATAAAGGAGTTATGAACCTAAAAATTAATCATATCCAAAAGATATGTTGTCTCTAGAAATTTTTTGCATTGTTAATTATATTGACAAATAAAAGAGATTTGTGGATTTAAAAGGTGCTAGTTATGAACCTTGAAATTTAGGCAATTAAAAAGAAGTAAATAATGTTCTTTTAGGTCGATCTTTCACTTAATAAGAAATACAATTTATGATACAAGAAATCAAAGATTATTTAGAAGTTGTTTCTTGGAGTTATGAAAATCTAAAAGCATTTGATACATCAATTATGATTCACACCATACAAATAAATCTTGACACAATGTTATATAGATATAAATACAAGATTACAAAGCCACTTATTAAACCTATACTATTCAAATAAGTAAAGAATTTATTTACTATGCAGTTTTTGGTAAGATACTCCACTTGGGTAGAAAATATTTTTCCATTTCATTAGAAGAATGGTGAGATCAAGTTATGGTTTTTTTAGAAATTTAAACAAGGTTTTGGAGAAAGATAAATACCCTCTACCTCTTTTAGATTGTGTTTTATAGATTTAAATGGATACAAAATTATGTCCTTTTTAGATGGATACACAAGATATAGCTACACTTTGTTGAAATTTGAAGATATGATTAAGACAACATTCACTATTGAGTACATGGTAAATTTAATATAAGAAAAAAAAAATTCAATGCTAAATATATGTTATAGCATGCCATGAAGATTCATTTTAAGTATTTAGTTGGAAATTTCTCAATCCAATAGTTAAGACAATGTATATGAAAAATGAGCTAGGTGAATGAAGGGGAAAATAAGTGACAAAATTAAAAAAAAATTACTTAGACACATATCTTAGAAGGAAAATAAGTGAAAAAGTTTTAGGAATATAAATTATTGATTTGGATACATAAATTGATTGTTAGCAATGTATGCTAAGTTCAATTATGAAACAAAAATGGTATATTGATCTAATATACTATCTCTTACATAATGAATGTCATGATCACTTGAAAACTGCTTAAATAAGAGATTTATACATAAAGAATAGTTAATTTATTATAATTTAATTGAGATTCATATATAATAAATAATGAAGTAATATATTTTGAGATGTTTGGATATAGAAGCTACGTTAAAGGTCTTGGAAATTTTTCATGAGAATTTTGTTGTATGACATGGTTTAGGGGTTGCTACAAGTCAAATATTAAGGAATGATTGCTATTGGCCACACGTGTTCAAGGATGCATGTCCATATGTTATGATTTGTCATATATGTTCAATCTCAATCCACAAAGAGAGGAATCTAGTCATCCCAGCCCATTATTGAGGTCTATACTTTTTCTCAATGTGTCCTCAACTTTATTGGTGATATTAATCTAAATTATTCTATAAGTCACAAGTTCATACCTACAATGATGAATTAATACATATTTTTATGGAATCTCAATCTCACAATAATGGTACCATCAATGTAGTCATTAAGTTCCTTGAAGAGTATATCATAACTAGGTTTGAAATACATATGACTCTAATATGTATAAATGACTCTAATTTATCCTCTTGTTATCATATTGAATGGGTTTATGATAATAAGAAACTTCTTAAACACTTCCAATTATTACCATCAAATAAATGGAGTGGCTAAATCTAATACAAAAATCTAATTGATGTCATTAAGAAGCTTTCATATAATAATCTAAGACATCGACATTACATAAATGAGAAAAACTCTCTAGGCTAATAGAACTAGGATTAATTTTGTCTTAGGCACTTCTCTTTACCACTTAGTTGACATATTTTGTTCCATTTTATTTCTAAATATTAGGATCATAACCATAAATTTTTGAAATAGTACCTAAAAACTTATGATAAACTAGAGGGTAGAAGTTTAAAGTTTCTACAACTAGAAAAAAAAATGCTACCCTAAAAAAACTAATAAATACGAGGGAATGGTCATAAGATATATACCTTGTGATTTTCACCATGATCCCCAACCTAGAAGCAAGCTTCATTTCTTGTGAGTTAAGATAGCTTCACAAGAAACTATTTAAAAAGAAAAAATAGAAAAATGAAATGAAGATGAAAAAAATTAATAAAAAATGAGAAATAAAAGAAAATTAGAACTCAATTTGGTAGGTAATTTAGGTAAACCTATATCGAGACTATGGATATCCAATTAGTAGTATAGTTACTCCTAGAGTGGGATCAAACATAACTTTGTTAGGGATATTGAAACCTAGCTAGAAAGAGTTTTTTTTTTAAGAATTAAATGACTATTTCTGCATTAAAATATATATTATAAAATAGTCCTAAGCAATTTAGGGTGAGATTTATTAACTATCCTTGTTCTTAATTCTCAATGTTTCATTATAATAGACTTTAAGATAGAGAATGAATCCACATTCACACACTTGGGTTTCCTATCCATTGGATACTACACTATGATTGTCTTACCCTTTGTTAGTTTAGTATATATCTTTTGGTTTGATTGTGATAACCTAAATATTCTAGATTAGTTTAATGGGTAATTTCTTCTAAAAGATCAAGAGCATTCCCTAGTTGATTTTTTATTTTTATACGTTACACACACTTTATTTTGCCTTTACAAAATGAATACCCCTTTTTTTCTTATATAACTATAGTTGTCATCTATTTTTATTTTTACTTGTTGGAAATTAATTTTTATATTTTGGTATGTTAGCATTTTCTCTTCTAGAATCATTAATCGTTTTTCATCTTTAAATGTACATTTAGATCTTATCCTCAAATTTATAAGTTTTTTTCTTTTTATTTTTGAATATTTTTCATGTTCAAGGTTTCAAAACTTATCTTAACACATCAATAGGAATTTCCTCGAAACATTTTTTTCCCTTGTTTCATTATCTTCAAGTTTTATTTTTCCTATGTGTTTTTAGGGAATTCGAGTCCAAAATATCCTAAGGTAGAATTTGGCATGGGGTGTTGGAGTTTCATTTACAAATCTACTAAAAGTGTAAATATTAAGAGGCACAAAAGGAAACCTCGACTCCCCATATTTTGACATGTTCTTTCTCAAAGACAAATATAACTCCTTTTCTCTACATTTATGGCTAGGTTTCTTGCAAGTGGATCAATTTAAATTTCATCAAAACTTTTCATTTGATTACCTTGTCTTAGTGATTTAACTTTTAGGGATATAGCACTTCCAAATTACCTTCTATAATTGTGAATTTTATGTGAATAATTATGAAATTGATGGATTTTACTTTTATAGTTGTGAAAATTATTAATAATGAACAATTTTGAGTGGTAGGGTTGAAATTTTTCTCATCCAAAAATTTGAACTTTTATTCTTTTCAAGTTGGGGTTGTGCTTGATCATACCCTTCTATTTTTTGTGTGACTAACTAATTGAATAATAGGTCCATAGAATTCACCAAGATATTTTGTATTGTTAAATCTAACAAAGCAACAAGCAATGAAACCAAAGGCAGAGAGAGTTGCTAAACTATAAGATAAGTAATCTTCTCTAGACCATACAAATGCGATGAAATCCCATGCATAAAATTTTGTTAAGATGTGCCGAATACCACTTAAAATACTAATGGAACCTAACCAAAAATGTAATCCAATTAGATCTTCTAGATTTCCCATGCTAGCAATGCATCCCTCCCCTCCAAAATGGGATTTGAGTAAATAAGTTTAAATTTTATGATTTAAAATTACTCATGCTTTTCCTTTTGGATTTAAACTCTATTATTTCTTTATTTTATCTATTATATGATTTGTTATCTATTTTTGAAATTAAATTTATGTCATATTTAGGAATTTTTTTATTTCTCACTTTTCAATTTGATTAGGTTTTGCATGTTGAAATCATGTTTTTTAGTATATCCCCTATTTAGGGATATATGACCATTATTTTAATTTTTACTTGAACCCATGTATAGAAACCTTATATAGGCCAAGAATGAATTTTTTTGTTGTAATATCACTAAAAGTATTAAGTCCTATAGCTTGGTGTTTTACAATTTTAGGAATTTCAATCCATCCTTTTTATTTTATTTGTCATCATGGGATTTGGAAACCAAATCGATATTTTTAGACTTTCCTTTTACGTAGTACTAAATTTGTAATAATTATTGTGGGATCCAAAAACTTGATATCATGTTGTGTAAAAATAAATTTGATATCCCAAAATAAACTTACACAATCAAATCCAAAAACTTTGCAGCTAATCTTATTGTGTTCTAAAAGGCATCTTCATCTTTAGATAGAGAGAGGTGCCTTTTTACAAATTATTATTCAACCTTAATGTAATGCATTACATTAGCCCCCAAAATTTTATTTTCTTGGAAATAAAGAATGAGGTATCCCAACACCCAAATTAATAGCTTATTTCTATTCTCATAGGTCTTTTAGCTATTGGCACTTCTCTTACCCTTATACAATTTCATTATTTATGTTGATTTAGGCTTCTTGCAATTTTTTTTTAATAAGATATATGGCTATTACACTTGTATTAGTATATTTATACACATTTTATGAGCTATGTAATATTTTGTTGGTGTGATTGTATGACTCATACAATAAAATCCACAAACTAGGGGGGTATGTGCAGGATCATGATGGGCCAAAAAGTGGCAATATGATGCTTATGTGGTAGACGACTTTTTTTTACCCAAAATTGATGAAACAAAAAGGTTTTAAAGAGATTCTTAGCTTTCCACAAATATAAATTATGCTTTACTTTGAATTTAATAAATTATTATTATTCATTTTCTATTTGAATTATGACTAAAGAGATCACGATTGATAGGTTGATTGAAAACATCTATAGCTTTCAAATAGTATCCAATTTTGAATCCAAAACATGTGTCACATTCTATGCTTTGCATACTATAGGATTAAAAAAAATGAATTTCATGAAGTTTTGACCAAGTTAAGGTGAGTGGGACATATGAGTTTTTATATTTTCTAAAAGTTGTAATAAAAAATTCATAATTAATTATTTACTTTGAAAAACTTACAAAAAAAAATGCATCACAGCCGGGACATGAGTCCTCTACTTATATCTAAAATCTTATTAAATATTATCATTTTATTGTGGTTGGGTGGTGAGACGGAGACACTTATTTTTTCCTTGAAAGTTAACTACTACTTCATTGAAATTTCAAATTTTCACCAAATAGATTTTTTAAAAATAAACCTAGTATTTTAGAAACTACATTCAATTTTATATAGATTCTATTCTTACATATTTTATAAATAATATAGATAACTTATTCAAATTTTTACGTCAAGTTGTCTAACTCTGATTTTTCTAAAAATTTTGCCATTTAAGGGCCTTTTTTTTCCATGATTATCCTACACATAGCCAGGGACATGAAATATGAATACATGGGGCACCGCCCCAGCATAGATTGTGGTCCACAATCAATTGATAGTGGTCTAAGAGACTAATTATTTTTCTATGAATTCTTACATATTTTACTTATTAGCTAGAAGAGAAAGCTTCCTAGTAAGAGTAAAGTAGGAAGGATGGGATTGGGGGTTACCTTAATATATAATCATTACCCATGGTTATATTTGAAATAAATCCTAAAGAGTTAAAGAGGGTTAATGATTATTTAATCATCTTCCTCATTAGATACATAGAAAATGATCACACCAAAAGAATATTTATTAAAGTGATACTTAAATTTAGAATCTAGTATATCTAGTTTTAATCAATTACCTATATTAGAGTGGTGGGTTTCTATAAATCCTCATACAAGCTATAAAACACCCCAATTATAGGTTTATACTATTATAAATCTATAGGAAATTGGTATAAGTACAAAAAAAAATTACTAGGAAGAAAAAGTAAGGATTAAATTTCTTATTATAGTCAATCTTTATACGTGTTCAACAATCCATCATGACAAGATAGTTGAGATAGAGATGGTATTGTTCACAATTGGTACATTCAAGCTAATTAGAAAAATTAAATCAATAGGGAAAATGGTGAAAGGAAATATAAATCTACGCAAGATAATTTCCACATAACCTAAACAGATAAATCTATGCAAACAAGTATTCAAAATCCATATGTAAAAGAATAGAAAGCATACCATCAAAGATGATCCAAGTTATACCCTAGGAAAACCCTCAAGAGGGAAAAACCAAGCCTCCAAAAGTATCCATCATTCATATATTATTCAACATTGAAACCATTACAATACATTTTTAGAGTCTCCATGAATACCCTTGGAACATCAAGCCCTCTACAAGAACTCCATAAGAATGAGCATGCAACCACACATCCCATGCCATGCTTCAAACCTCACAAATGCTAACAAGAGATGTTCTCAATCCCTTAGCTAAAATGACCAATTATCCAACCATAGACAAATACCTGGATGTGATTTCTTTTTTAGACATAAGCTCACATAAAACCACCAAGTGGTATTAGATAAAACCATGTGACTAATACCATGAGCTTACAAAAAAATTAACCCCCAAATTGACTTTTTGGTACTAATTTTTCCCATTGTTAAATATTTCCCCAATTTTTAACCGCACATTAAATATTTGTCACAATGTTACATTAACACATAAAGTGGACCCAAGAATACTAACACCATGTGATGTGCACATCCATAGACCCCCTAGGTGCACCACATAATAATAAAATATTGCATTATAGAATTATGCAAGGTGGAAAAAACACCTTTTCCTAACATAATTCTCCCACTTTTTGTATACATTGCATAAAGGTTAAATAGGAAAACTCAAACATGAACAAGGTAATAATCCCTATAGCCACATATATCATCAAGGAATCAAAGTGAAACATCTACTCCATCAAAATACCTACAACAAGAATCAAGGTGACCACCATCTCAAGCATGAAAGCTCTCATCCTCCATCATGCCAATGCACAAAGATAAGAATCCATCCCAAGAGATGTCACACTATCACAAATAAGCATAATTATACTACCTCTAATAGATATCCCAAAACACAAAACACATTGGTTCCACTTCTTTTACATATGGATTTTGAATACTTGTTTGCATAGAACATACACAAAGATATGCAAATCATGCAAACCAATATGTTGCAATGCATCTCTCACCACAAGTCTCCATAGCTCTCCCATGTTCTTCTAACCCAACAAAGGAAAGAGATAAAGGAACATCCATGTTGTTACCAAAGAAAAATGAACATGTGACCACAAATATAGTGACCACCATAGCTCCACACAAGATCTCAAACCCAATTTCATGTGAATACAAACATCTAGGAAGTAGAACAAGACCAAAGAGAGAACGTGCAAACCAAAACCTATAGCATGTCCTTTTACACACACCTCTAAATGCTAATTTGTAATAAGTATGATCTCCTCCATAAAACACAAAGAGAATAGAAATATCCACATCTAACCATAACCAAGAAGTATGCATCTCAAACCAAAATAAGGTCAAACCTAATCTATTATCAAACCGAGGGAATAAGCCTAATGGCATCTCCTAAACTCAGCATCAATGAATAATCTCACAATTCATAAGGAGATAAACATGCCAACATCCTTCACATGAACCCTCCAGAACTAGCAAACCATATCTCAAGATCCATATGCATGAGAAGATAAAGCATAAAATATAATGCATCTAAAAATAACAATGGGTAATATATCTTAGATGATAAACCACCAAGTAGACCAAGAGTGGGGAATGAGAATGCTCCTCCAATATTTCTAAGTCATCATGAATTGTATAAGAAAAATCTCCTTATAGGTCCATGTTGAACTCAGTTCCAACCAAGTTGTAGGCTCCTCAGACTTCCACCTGAAACCTCATCAATGAGTAGTTGTCTCAATAAATATCTCTAATCACAAGAGATCTCCTAGCATCACCCATGTCTCCAAGTATCCATGAGTACCTATAAATGATCAATCCATGCCAAAATCCAAATGCAACATGGTACCATCATGAAGCTCTCAATAAAATGATAAATGTACCCAATACCAAGAGAAGCAACCAAGATCAAAGTAAAAATACCTAATAGCTAAATCAAGAACTCGATCATGACATCATGATCTTACATCTCCTCAAAAGAATATCATATACTCCAATGAACATATTGTGCACATGTATCATGCCAACACTCTAATTTGGAATCAAGGGCACATCATGACATATTACATAACTATCCTATCAACCAAGGATCACATGTCAAATAGAAAATCATGAAACCTCAACCAAATACTAAGAGTCCTCCATGGCTAACCAAGATGCAAAAATCCCCATACCACATGAAGATAACCATCTCCTCTCAAGAATATTATCCACCATAAAATGGTGAGTCCACATCATCACCACAAGATCCCACTGAACTGTGATACAAAGATATCGATGGAATCATGACAACCATCCTCTAAATGAATATCGTTAATGGCCCCAACATGATAAAAAAAATCAACATTGAGCTCCCAAAGTGAAGTGTACAAACCATGATCTCCAAACCAACAATATACAACATCGCCAAACCATCACTATGATAAGCTCCCACTGAATCACGTAACCAATCTATCCATGACATTGAGATAACAATATATTAAATTAAAATCAACCAAAGGCCCTCACAAAATCAAAGAACTCAAAAGAAAAATGAGCTCCCAAGAGGAAAAGTCAAACCATGATCCTCAAGCCAAGAAGATACACCACCACAAACTAAATAGAAGTCAATCCAACACCACCAACAATGCACCTGCATAAACAATCATGCCATCCCAAAGTCCTTAAAGCATAAGGAACATCCACAACACCATGATCACCACCAAATGTACCAGTAACACAATCCAACTATGTCACACATGTTTGCATCTCACATTCAACTACATAGGTCATACATCATGACTTCACCTATTAATGCCATCTCTCCTCCTCAACATGACAACCAAACTAACAAAAAAGTGATGAAACCAAGCCACCAATATGAATTTGTAACAAAACTAGAGCATCTATGGGTATAGACATCCCACATAAAATTCATAAATTTAACTTGTAAGCATAGAAAACCTATAACACTACACAACTTGTAGATGCAAAAATGCAATATATAATGTTGAACACTCAAAATATTGAGACGGGGTGAATCAATGTTCCTAAAAACCATTTAATTTTTAACCATCCAATTATCATAGCATAATTAGCAATTAGTAGAAATGAAATCCTAAACAACCCATAACACATACAATACACGAACACCAAAAATTTTATGTAGAAAACACAAAGTGGGAAAAACCATAGTGAGGATTAGCTCATAATATGTTATAACTAGTTATAAGATAATATAGAAATGCTCATTGCCAAGTGGAATCACCATCCAAGTGAACTCACTATTCACAAAGAAAAGAAAGATAAAGTGGCTACACAACCAAGATTTTAACTAATACAAAGTGCATCTAACATATTATGAATTCATTTCCTTTGAAGCTCAAAACCTTGATTCAAAACACTTTGTTTGATACAAAATACAAGTTTTTTCTTACTATTACATTTGCACAACCTTTTCTCAGTCCTTTGCAAAAAAAAATTTCACTGCATGTATTTGGATCATATCTCTATCAAAAATCATCATCATCACAATCTCAAAATGATCTTCTATATATATTAACTCCATTACAAACATCAATTAGGTCATCCCAATTGGATATTAACCAAGGTAATGAAAAAAATGCCTTGTCAGCATCCAATTTTCACACCACAACACATGTGATATAGGTTGGAATGGACCTATAATATCTCCCTCTTTCATTTTCATCACATCATTAAAATCCACAACCCTTTTCATATTTTAGGTTGGCCATGCATAGGACCTAAAAACAAAATACTTCAATTGAACATCAATCGCAGAACATGTGGATCTCAAAATATCATACCAAATAGAAATATCAATGCATAGACACCTATAAACATTCTACCAAAACCACAAGTCCTAACACGAATTCGCGGAGGAGCGCGATTCGAATAGGTCATACTTATTACATAGAAAACTGACAAAACCTTATATGCTGAACTTTTGTCACTTGCAACTTTTGAACTAGTTATCTAGACCAACTAAAATTTTGAATTCAGATGCTACTACCATCCACAAGAAACTTACTAGAATCATAGAAGTAGAACTATATGTGTGATGGAGTGTGGACCAATTTACCGAAGGACATAGAGAGAAAAAACAACTGGTGTAGATACATAATAGAAGTGCTTAATTATGAATCAAGTCCTTTGTGCAGAATATTCTCCATATAATTATAATATCCATCATGAAGTGTTGAAATTAATGACAACACACACAATTCTTAATTCTTTCAACAATCTCCCCCTTTGTCATCGATGGTAACAAGTGCCAAAACACTTCTTCACACATCTCTCCCCCTTTGACATCAAGGGAAAATGGTGTAAAAAGAGAACTTGTATACTCCCTCTCAACCATATAAACAAACTGAACTGAAACCACTAACTCCCCCTTAGGAAATTAACCAAAAACTTCTAATACATTTGTATATGTACAAAGAAATATGAAAACATGAAAGAAATGAAAAATACAATGAAAATGGAAATGGTCTACTTGAAGATGTTGACCCAAGCTTCTGTAGCATGGCTTGCCAAGAAGGTTTTCCTTCTTCCCAACTCCTTTTTTTTGTTTCAAGCACCCTATTTAGAGACTCAAGCTCCATAAAAGTATCTTCTCCTTCTTCCACAATACCAGGCTTAAGATTTATATATGAAATTTTGTTAGCACTTGTGAGGACATTTGAAATAGGTATGTGCTTTGTTTGTACCAAGTCTCTTAGATTTCCAAGCTTCTTGATAATCTCTTTCTTTTGGTTTTACAAAGTGAAGAATATGTCATGCAAGTCTATTATAGAAGTCTAGGTGTTACTTTATATCTAGTTTCAGATCATAGACACTTGATTCCTTGGAAATTTGAGACTCAATTGAGTCCATTTCAGCTTTTATATTTTGTGTGGCTTCCGACCACCCTAGGTAGTACAAAATCAGTGTCTTTGCATCATACGCATAGTCTTGTACCTCTTTCAAGAATTATTCAACCTTGGCACATTT
>VDFB02159547.1:0-23955 GCA_007258455.2 Sequoia sempervirens | reverse complement strand
AATCACAAAAAATTATAATATCATCAATCTTTCGTGCTCATGCTCATGACAAAAGAAAAATAGGCTAGTACAATGCAACTAAAATTCATGATCAATGAAGCTCTAATGTGACCTCCAAATCAGACTACTATCTAGCCAAAGGGGCCTCATCCTTTGACCTTCAAAATAAAATATTTTTTATTCTCTAATCTTTGGCTTGAACATAAGTGCTCAATCAATTTTTTGGGTATGGTTTGTGTGAAGTAATAGACCATGATCCCTAAATGGTGTGCTCAACCTTTTATATCCATCACAACAATAATAGGTCAGCCATAATATGAATCTACAACTTCCAATATGAACAAAAATTATTAGGGAAAGTATTACCTTTGAAAAATATGACAAAAAAACCATTACATAACATTATGATAGGTGCTAGGGAGTTGAAAGGAGAAAATAATCAATGGGAAAATAATTGTGGTTTGGGGGTCAAAAATACCACAATCTGACTAATATGATAGGTTAGGTTGTTAGGGATCTAAGAAATAGGAATGCCAGTAAAGATAGGTTTGATAATGCAAAAAATAAAAAGGAAAGAGTGGGGGAAAAACAAAAGGCATGATAGGATGGAGAAATATGAAACTCTAAAAGAAAGAAAGGAAAACTAGATTTATAAGGAAAGACATACTTAGAAGGGGAACTTTGACAATCGACAAAAAATAGAAGAATAGACCTCAAAATGACTCATGAAAATAAGGGGAAGAACACAACACAAAATGATTGGGGAACATGGGACAAAGAATTAAAAAATATCTACAAAATTAAATAATTTAAAAAAATAACATGATAAGATTCAACAATCTCCAAATCCATGAATGGTGTTGATGATATTATTCTAGTTGTTTTCATAAAGGCTTCTTTCTTAGATACTACTAATAGAAAAATCCTTCACTAGTCATACTTTGTGCAGGCCTCATTAATGAATTTTTAGGGAGGTTGGGCTTTTGTACAACCTTAGAACCCATTAGTATGATAAAATATAGAAGTATCACTAAAATAGACAAGATTTTGAAGTAGACGATGCCAAATATAGGAATGTAGGGAAGTTTTAGGTGGGTGAGGTTTTGAAAGTGACTTGATTAGCACCCACAATAGCTAGTATTTCAACATGTTTGAATGTATGGGTGATTTTACCTAAGAGTTATGATTTTTATTTTGATATATCACTTAGTAAGTATCCATCAAAAAATAATTTCTCTATTTATATGCTTTGTCTTGAAATAGGCTCTAAGGAATCAAAGGTTTCAAGAGTTATCAAACCTCTAAAATGTGCTAACAAATCCCTTGTTCTAGAATTTGGTGATGAATTTTTAGAAGTAGAAAACTATTTTTTTTGTGCATTGTTTAATTAGTTATTTTAAATACCTTTCAATAAGACTACCTAAATTCAAAAAATAGATAATAGATAACTAGTATCCACTCTTGAAAGATGGTATGGAATGCATCTTTGTGCTAAGGATTTTTTAATTGCAACTTTTTTTATCAATCCAAGATTGAGATTTTATTTTTGATCATTTATGGATATGGAGGTAGAAATTCTTGACACTAAAAATTTGGCATCCAACATTTAATTCCTCCTCTAAATGATTTAGTGTCTCACCAATCTAGATTTTCCTCCCAATCTTTCACTACAATTTTGGATTAAGTCCTATTTTGAAGCTATAGGTTGACTTAATGCTAGAGGAAGAAACCATCACTCACATGATTACAATTTTTACAATCAAGAATTCAATCCCTCTAATTCTTCATGACTTCACTAGAATTCTTCATAAAAAAATGGCACAAACTAAATTATCACAACTCTAACCCAACTAAAGTTCCCAAGACCTTAAAACTCCTTAGTAACCTCAATTTATCCAAAAAAAACAATTACAAATTTTTCCCATTCAAATAATCTCAAATCCTCAAGTTCACAAAGGGTTTCACCATGCATATGATCTCAACATAGCACAAAATGAGATTTCCATCTTCTCAAACTTAGACAAAGCCACAACTATCTTTTTCACCACTTAGGGACATTAACTTAACTAATGCAAACACCCATTAGGGTCTATTCCATCAACTATTTGTCATTCCTTCATAATCTAACATATATACTAGTAGGTCTACAAACGTGACTGTCAGAAGAATCCTCACAAAATATTCACTAAAACCCAAGAAAAATCACATATTTATACACCCCTTATCATTTTTTAAAACATATTACAAAATGGGTATTAAGTCTTTCACAACCCATGCATCGAATCTTGTTGTTTCAGTCAGTAATTAGGCCTTGGTGCAAACATGGGTTATTGATTTTGCTACCTCCAACACCAAGCTCTCATAACCAATACTTGGAATAATCTTTATTTAACTTGTACAAGCTTATTATACCACTCAAGGTTCATTACCATAACCATTTTATAAACCCTGGGTCTTAGGCTTCGTAAACTTTGTTTTAAGCAGATAGTGTACAAAATTACAGTCTAAAACTCAAATTTTCCACACCCTAAACTTATCCCTTTAGCCTGGAACCTTTGGAACATGAAATTAGATTTAATATGGAATCAATTCACCAAAAATCAAGAGATCTCACCATGTACAATAGAAGAACCACAATTCTTTATATCTCTGTTTACCCTAATCAGGGCTTTCAACAGTTTTATGAAAAAATGCTATAACTAACTCAAAATCAAACCAATCTGCATAAAAAAAAAGGGAATTGGAAGGTGATTGATTATACCATCATTTAAAAACATCCACACATGTCTTAATACCCATACAGGGCCGTACACTCACAAAAAACACCAAATTTCTAAAGAAAACACAAGAAAATAGTGCCTTTACTCATTCAAAATCTAATGTACAATCACCCACGAAGTTGTGTACAAGGAATTTTAAAGGCATCACAACATGACTTATCAAATTCCAACCGATTTTAACTACCTATCAATAATTCTAAACAAAATGAACTTTCACCTTCCAATTGTTGCATTTTATGCAATTTTGCAACTTTTTACATCTTTTTGGACAAATTTTACATTTTTTCAATTTTGACACAAAAAATTTAAATACTAGCCTCCTAATGATTCTATTACATGGAAAAATGACTCAAATAACCCTTGAACAACAAAATTGATCATCCTTTCAAAAATTTCCAAGGAATCACCAATCTTGATGCTCATGCATCATAAGTAACATTTTATTTTTTTCTATTGATGAGGATGCCTTAAATTTTACCCATACTATGATTCTTTAATTATATTTCATTGAGATATCTCCAAGGATCTTCCTACATATATCATAGTTCTATAGGTGCAAGTCAATCCTAAATCCAACTCTTGGCTTATGAAGGAATACCCTTTTGTTTTAGGAGGTTTTTTTTCTATAGGCCATATTGTAGAAACTTTTCCAAAAGATAGATCTAAAAAAAAGTCAAAAATTTTGGTGGAAAGATGCTAATCCAAATAATCTCTTGGTTGAAGTTGTAAATAAAGATTCATGTTCTCTTATCAATATTCTATAGAAACATCAAAAGAAAAATTCTCCATCTTGATCAAAGGAATCTTCTTCCTTGGTTGAATGTACTAAGACACAAGAGGATACACCATAGGGTTAGAAAGAGATATATTTTATTGTAGCTTTGAAGGTTACTCTCCTCAACGCCAATTTCCTTAAAATGAATGGAAATCAAGTCAAAATGGAACTTAATGAAAAACCTATGGAATAAAAGTATAGGTGCTTTACCACCTTTTATTAAAAAAAAAGAAAGGCTATTTAAATAAATTTATTTAATTAAGAACATGTAATTATTTTAGATAAATAAATTGGGACAAAAAACTCAAATTGTTGTAATTTAATGTAGAAATTGAATAGATTAAATACCACATTTGGCTTGAAATATATTGATAGAAATATGTTGCGATATATGTGAGGAATTTTTTTACAAGGAGTTGGATATTTAGGTTGGAGTCAAATGAAAGTTTTAAGTTCTACAAAATTATTATTTTTCTCTACATCATCTACATAAGTGCAAGTTTAAACTAATACATTGACATTTTTTGAATCTCACAATTCTAATATGATAGAAGGTGGAATATTGGAATGTACTTAGCTTGATTTATTATGTCTAAATGTGTGCAAGGGCTAGCAATGTTTACGTACATCATTGAGGATTTTGCTAAGTTGTTAGTGTCAAGTTCCCCTCAATCACACCCCTAGCAAATCAACTTTACAACTATAAGCAAAACATCAATGACATCAAGCAAGAATGCAATATATCTAGGATGAGGCTGCTAGCAAACAAATATAAAATAGATTCCCCTTTAAATTATTTGATCTAAATATTCTTCCTACATTCCAACATTTTTTCATATAGATGAATAAATATTTTTAAATAGAACTACTCAATCTACAAATCAGCAAAATATGAAGAACTCAAACTTCTAAATCATCTAAAATATAACTTATTAAAAATGTATTTATCTTTAATTAATTGAAGGCTACCGTACCTTAATCCTATCTCATGGCCATTACAACTTAGAATGAGATAGCGATTGCTGGTATAAGTGCCCTTCAATGATTCTTGTCCAACTTTCATGTATTTTCCCTATGACTGAAATATAATGACAAAGATGATGAGTAAAATTATGACCAACTTTGTGGTACTCATGGCTAATCGAAAGAAAATAGATTACCAACTTTACTCATTCACAATCACTTCATTATAGAATGCTAAACCGATCATATTATGATGAGACAAATCATGTGGTTTGCAGGACCATAACCAGATTAAATTTTCATCATATCAGGTAAAAAGAATTATGACTAACTGAATAAAGGAAGGTAAGTTGTGAAATGTTCATGGAATAATGCTTTCTGTCACAATCCCATTTGATGGGAGAGAATAAAATGAGCCCAACAAAAAAGCGCCAAAGGTGTTTGAATCAGTTTCATTGTGGGCATTAAGCAGTCAAGCACATCATTCATAATTCAATTCAATCATACTGTGATGATAAAAGATCTGTGATTGAATAGACCACGGGGGATTTCAGTCAAGGATTCCCATTGAAAGCCATGATTCTTCCCATCTTCTCTTCTCTGCTTTGCCACCATCAACCTGACAATTCCCATGCATAATCACAGGGGAATCTTAGTTCTACAATACAAAACATTGGAAAAAAAATACATTTACAAATACAGATGTAACGTTGGAAAAAGAATGGAAAAGTAGTTATATTCTTCCAAGAGCTATCTTGTTTCAATGTTTTCAATTCATTTGTACTGAAAGAGCAGGTTGATGAGATCTTGGTCTTCTGAAAAGCAGTGCGGAGGCATCATACTTTAAGACAAGAATATGGGAGAGTAAAAGCTGTTGTGGCTCAGTGTACAGTACTGCACGCGCATCCCCACCTGGTTAACCTTTTATGTTGTTTCTTGTTTTAAATAAATACTTGGTGGTGTTTTTAAAGTATAGAAAACCTGTTGAAAAGTGTCGTTTTGAGAGAATACAGTACATCACTGGTAATGAAAAAGTAGGGAATATTTCGCCGTATATCTTTAACTTCCATCGGCCTCAGTGACTTTTTTGTACGTGGTATTTCTGAGATGAAAGTGGTGTTCAGATTGCTCCTCCTTTTTCAACCACGTGAAATTATGTGCTGGTTTGTATTTCCAATGACTGTGTTTGGAGGCGTGTGAACTCTGGATATTATTTTAAAAAAATTGTGTTAGTGTCTATCTGAATAATGTTCGATTAAAAATTAAATCTTGGTAGATTCTGTGTGAATATGATAAAGAACTTTTACATTTAACACTGGGAAAATAAACTATTTAACTAGAAAATAATTATTAGTTTAATTTTAAATAATTTTCACAATATTGTAAAGAAATAAAGCTTTTATACGGATGTTCTAGGTTAAATTGATTTAGGTACATGTTAATTTAGATAAAAGATGATCTAGGTTAAATTGATTTAGGTACAAGTTAATTTAGATTAAAGAGTTGGGACAAATTAGGTGTACTTAGCATTGAAATTAATGATGGAGGAAGGGTATTGATGATGTTTTGAATTGATTTACTACTTCTAGAAAATTAATGGCTTTAGTCTAATCATTCGCTTACAAATTTCTTTGACATAAAAATGGTGAAGGTTGATCCTGATTGGTGTAGGGCTGATCCTTATTATTGTGCATCATATCTACCATCCAAAATTGACTTGTGTTGTGTGAGATTGAACTAGTGAAATGTGTGCTTGAAATTGAGTTCATCTCCACCTCTACATATTTGAACTTTTCATGGTGGTGTCTAGAAACATCATTGAGAAACTTGTTTTATTGTAGTGTTATGCCTCGTATACACACCCACCATTTTGCTTTACAAATTGAGAACTGCCTTTCCAGGCTTTTAGTTTTTCTATTCTTTATTTTTTTCATTTTTCATCTTTGAAACCTTTGTTCTCCATTCATGTTTAGTCATTCAATACTTGATATATTTAGGATTATTTTTTTGTGTTTTATGTTGTTTTCTTATTTTTTTATTTATGTGTTTATTACTTTGATCTCTTTTGTGTTATTCTTCATTGTTATTTCTAGGTTATTTAATATGCATATAAGTGCTAATGTTTATTGCTCCAATATGCTTGAACCCTAACAATATGCCCCCTCTTCAGAGAGGCATTATACCCAATGTTATCAAGTGTGGATGCTTCTAGATGAACTCCTCATCCTCCCCTATGGAATCTTCAATAGGTGAAACTTTCCATTGAATGAGATACTCAATGAGTGTCCTAGTCCTTAGCCTCTCTATGGATACATATGAAGGATTAACTCTGACTCCAATATGATTCAACCTTCTTCATCTAGCTCTAGTGATACTATATGTGAAGGGATATCAGGCCCAATCACTTTATTTAAACAAGAGACATGAAAATTTGCATGTATCTTAGTTTTTGGAGGCAGCTCAAGCTTATAGGAAACAATGTCTATCTTTTATATAATCTAGTATGGATGATAATATTTCAAGGATAAATTTTTCTTTTCTTGTTCTTTTAGGGACATTTTATTATAAGATTGTGATCTCAAGAAAATCTAGTCCTTAACTTCAAAACTCTTTTCACTATAGTTTTGGTCAGCCTATTGTTTCATTCTATTTTATTTCATGGCCAAATTTTCCTTGAGTCTTGAAAACTTACCTATTGTTGATGATGCATACATGGTCCTTCACACCTTGAACTCTTGGTGTCACCTTGAATGATGGTGTGATGAATGGATGATAGTATCCATATAGTGCCATATAGTGCCATAAATGGAGGAATTTTTGATGAACTATAGAAGGAAGATTTATACCACCATTTTACTAGTGGTATCCAATCTACCCATTGAGACTACTTATCTAAAGTGAAATAATGTAGATATCCTTCCAAGAACTTATTGACAATATATTTGTTTTCCTATTATATTGAGGAAAACATAGAGAGATACAAGACAATTGAGTACCCAAATAAGATAATAGATATGTTAAAAGGTTACTAGTAAAGATAGGATCATGATCACTAACACTAACTTTGGGAGTATCATATAAATTTTGAATATTCTTCATAAATTCCTTTTCCATTATGCTTGTTGTGGAAGGATGAGATAATATAATAAAATATTAATATTTGGTGATGAATTCTACCTACCATGATGACACTCTTACCTTGATATCTTGTAAGGTCAATGATGAAATTCATGGAGATCTCTTTTGAGTGTTGGATAGGAATAAGTAAGATTTGTAAAAGACTGGGTGTATTAATTGTTTTCCCTTTCTTCCTTTGAAAAACAAAACATTATACCACGAGCTTTTGAATGTTCCCTTTAAGTGCTTACCAAAAGAAATATTACTTGATTTTATGATGTCTTTAAAATTATTGAAATGACCACCAACTTGAGAATCATGAAACTTTGCAATCTAAAATTTTGTTTGAGAATTAAATTCCCACAAAGTATAATAAATATTTCTACCACAAATAATATCCCTTTCAAAAAAACTTATTTGAAGTATTGGGATGAATATGGAACCGTTGAATGAGATTACTTGTAGAAACATTATTCTACCACTCTACTTTGGCCTCTTCTACCGAATCTACTTGTAATACTAAAATAAAACATAATAATGCTTTTTCCTTTTGATCCTTCCTAGATAATGAATTTTCTACAATATTATAATTCCCTTTATTATATAGAATATCATTGTCATAAACCAACCTCTTAGTTACCTTTTTGGTTTCTCTTTAGAAGATAATATTTGCTCCAAAAAACAATTTAGGCTGTCATTATCTATCTTAAATTTGAAGTGTCTCCCCATTAGATATGACCTCCACTATTTTACTACATGAAGAACAACTAGCATTTCCTTCTTGTAAATGGGTTTAAGTTGATTCTTATCCTTTAATTAATCTGTCAAAAGTGATGGGACAACCCTCCTACAAGAGAACTACTCCTATACCATTACGTGAAGCATCACACTCCCAAAAAATCCTTCGAGAAGTATGGAGTAGATAGAACTATTAGATTTGTGAAAAACATGAGACACGGGATCAAACAATGAACAAAACACCTTCCAACCAAGATCTTTGCAAAATAAGATTTTCTATTCCTCAAAAAGAAAATACTTACATAATGTAAGAGAGCAAAAGACTTGAGAGAGCAGAAGTGAGATAATACAATGAGGGTTGAGTGCTATATATGAGCAACCCTAAATGGTAAAGGGATTAGATCATGACAAGTTTCAACATCACATGCGATGAGAAATAACGATCTAATAATAGCTCACTTCAGTTAACATAGAAAAGCACTTAGTTAACTAAAAAAGGAACTCCTAAGTTTAGCTTAAGTGCATGAGAATAAATTAGACTAATAATTAATTAAAGATTAATTAATTATTATCTAATGCATGATTACTCTAACAATAACTATAGCAATACACATAGCCTCCTTCAATCTCTTGAATGTTGCATTAGTTGAATTTTCCATTGAAAATAATCATTCTTCAATCAAGTTGTGAGGGGTACTATACAGTTCCATAGTTCTTCATGAATATTCTATAGTATCCAATTAGTCCAAGGAAACCCATCACTTTCTTAATGGTTTTTGGAGCAAGCTAGTCTATGGTAGCCTTAATTTTTTTAGGATCAACCATTACTCCTTTGTACGACACTATGTATCCCAAGTACTCCACCTCTTTGAGACCAAAAGTACACTTGTATGTCTTGGCATAGATTTGGTGATATTTGAGAGGTTTTATTGCTTGATCTAGATACCATAAATATTCCTCCTGTCTCTTTCTATAAATAAATATATTATTAAATAAAACTAATACAAAGTCCCTCAAAAAAAATCTCAAAGATGGAATTCATCAAACTTTTAAATGTAGATGAAGCAATAGTAATAACAAATGGTATAACAAGAAACTCAAAATGACCCTAAGGTAAGTGCAAGAAGTTGGGTCCACATTCACAGTAAGTGTCATTTTTTAGCATTAAAATAGGTACCCATTTTAAATTGGGTACTCATTATAAAAAGTTTGAAACTCACATACATGTTTTTCATTTGTATTTAGGCTTAGAAAAGGCATGGTAACCCAAAACTTAGCCTTGAACCTACAAGTACAAGGTCATGGAAATTTCAAGAGAGAAAACTAACTTTAACAATATAGTTGATGAGACTTTTTTGGAAAATGTTTTATGAAATTAAAACCCATTACAAATGAAAATGTCTAGTTTTCAAATATGTAATTTTTTTATGATTGGATTATTATTTTTGTTTTTTAATTAATTAATGAGGAAACTAGTCCATAAAATTGAAATGTCAGGTTTTCATAATTTTTTAATAAAATTTAATTTGTTAATTTTATTGTTAAAAAATCATATGGCATCAATCTATAATTTTTTTTTTGCATGTTGCAATGAAAAATTAAAATTCAAAAAATGATAAGTTTAGGTCAAGTTAATATGGTGTCTGTACACAAGGGTTTTAAAAACTAGCAATTAGGGCTAACAAAAATAAATAAATAAATAAATAACAAAAAAATATTTAAAAAATATCCTCATCAATCTTAACTATAATACACATATTCCCCTAAAAGGAATTAGAAAATTACTTTTATTTAGGTCAATTTATGGTGTTAGTACACGTGCATGGTATGGTCCTTTGAAAGGTGGTTTTAATAGGAGAAAGCTAACTCGTAGAAAAAACACACCTATGTATGTCATTATAACATAGCATCCTATCCCCCATGGAAAAAACAAACCCTGACAGAAAGACAAAACGAAACTCAGAAAATTTTTTGACTGACAGATAGCGATAGCAGACAGAAAAGTTGAACTGAAGAACATTTCAAATTTCTGCAGGTAGTTTTGAAAATGAGTGGGAGTTTTAAAGTGGGAGTTTTTAAAATGAAAATTTAAATATTTCTAAAAATCATCGTTTCCATTTTCATTTTCACGCCAATGAATTTTGAGCAGCAGGTCATCAAACCACTCAAACAAATCTTTCTCTGCAACTATTTATAGTTTGAAGTGGTGATGTGGCTTCTCAAATGGCTGCTGCTTGGGTGATGGACTTTTTTTTGCTTTTGGTGGCTTCAATTTTATGTGGATAGAGCGTACATGTTTTTTCTGTATGTTTAGATCATAGAGATTTGATTATGGGTTTTTGGTTTTCGCAAAGAATACTTTGTTTTCAAAGTAGTTTCATTCCTACTAATTATTTTCAATGTAGATTCATAGAAATTACTCCTTTCACCTGAGTAAGAAAGGGAATGTGGTGACAACCAAAAATTTTCAACCTTCATTGCAAGCATCGGTGTAGGTAAGGGAGGTGTTGGAGCTTCTGCTCACATTCTGGAGGTGTGAAATACTTGTTTCGAAGCGATGATGAATTTTGACATTAGCAAAAACTAGTGCAACCACTTTGTATGTTTAACACCATAAACAACGTGAAAATTATTTTTTTGAAAGGAAATTTCAATAGATTTGAATAATTTTTCATTTGGATTTTTTGATGTGCAGAAGTTTTTAACCAACAGATAGATGAGTTGGACATGATGTTCAGATAAGCACGCCTTTGATGTGGGTCGTTCTCTCAGTTTTGGTTCTTGTAGCATATGAAATGCTTTGCTTTGAGGATTAAATGTCAAGCCTTCTATCACTATGATAAGATTGCTTTCAATGAACTAGTTGTTGGATAGTTTTGTTTGTACAGAGAAGTGAGACTAGTGAGGTTTTATAGATTTTAGCAGGTCTTGTTTCAATTTCAACAATTTTGATGCAGGTTTCTCTGGCATCATGTAATATGAATCAAATGGTTAATATAAACATGTTTTACAATGCTTCATAGGTTTTGTTTCAATTCCAATAATTTTGATGCATGTTTCTTTGGTACAATATTTGTGTCTTATATCTTCAAGTTTTTACTTATTTTTTTCCTTAACGGAGATATTTTCCTATTGTGTGTAGAGATGTTGTATTAGAAAATGTGGGTGAAGTGAAAAAAAGTGGCCATAAAAATCTTCTCTGTGTTGTTTGAGAGCCTTGGAATTCTTGGTATTTTTAGCAAGCTAAATAATTTCAAGTTGGTGATTTTGATCTTCAACATCATAAGTCCTCATGTGCTTCTAAGTTATCTTTGTATCACATTTTTATATCAAAATTTGTAACACTGTAAATCCTCTTTTTATTTATGAAGATGATGGAAAATGTTCTACATTTTGAGGCCCATGCATCTTTAAAACCAACCTTGATAACATGGATCTTTATCTAATTAAATTCACATTTCAAATAAATATTTTTATCTGAATTAATAATAAAGAAAAATAATATTATATTTATAATCTTTGATTGAATGGATATAAGAGTCTTTTTAAGTTATTTTGATTGTTTTCTAAGAAGGTTGGATTTAATTATGACTTCAGTGAAAAATATTTAGTTGTTATTTTGTTTGAAATAAATATGCATCATTTTAAAACTTATATGAGAAGGATTAGATTCACAAATAAAAGTTCTAGGATGAAGAATTTGTTTTGTAGCACAAGTTTTTTCTAAAATAGAACAAGTTATTTACAAAGCATTAAAATACATCATAGATCATTATAGTTTGACTCTACATTAATGTGATTTGATTCCTCAAATATAGCCATTGGCCAATAATGTTCCTTGTAGAAAAACTAACAAACAAGACATGATCAAACTATGCAACAAATATCCAAGCTTTGTGCCAACATTTAAATATATAATATGTATCCAATATTATTGGTCCCAAACATATTCATGGTTGTAACCTCATTTATTTTCATTGTATTGATCTAACTACTCACTTCATTCATCCCAAATGGGTCTATCTAAAAATTTCATGTGAATGGAACATTGCATCACCTTGCCAGTTGGTACAATTCAAATTAATTTCTTGCACTCTATATAATGTCATTGGTCATCACTCAAGAAGGTGTTTATTTTTTAATCTCGAAAAGATATTTTTTGTTAATATTGGTGAAGTTTTGTAGCACATTGTGAAGAGCATTGTATTACTTATCAACTCAAAAGATTATAATTTATGCATTGGTTGTGTTTGTGATTAAAGTGTTGATTAATAAATTTAAAGAAGAATAAACACTCTAGATAATGCACTATTTATCAAAAGAAGTTGTGGATGAACAAGAAGAGGAAGATGTAAAATTTTAAAAGATATTGAAATCTATTTTAAAAAATTATAAGGGACCTAAAATTTGTATTGCTACTTATTTTGGTAGTTTGATTTTGAAATAATTGAATGATTAGAGAACTTATCTTAAATAATATTTTGTGTACATGAGGAAATTGTAGATCCTAAGAGGGTTAGGTTTATTAAGATTAAATTGAATTGATATATTCTAATATGGTGGAAACAAGTCTAAATGGAAAGGAGTGGAGATATGGGGATTTTATAGAGAGAGAAATATAGAATAATTTTAAAGTTGAAGAGTAAAATTATAAAAATTGATTACCACTTATAATTGTAGAAAATTTTATAAAATTCGTGATAAAAGAATATGAGTGAGGAAATATATTGAAGATTCTATAAGATGATAATTGGCTTAGACATAGTGTAGTAGATGAAGAAAAGGTGTCTAGATAAATAAGTGGATTAAGAGGAACCATTCAAGAATAATTGAGTATGGTAAGACAAATGAAAATTAAAGAAACATATCAATTTGCATTAAAGGAAGAAGAGAAGTCAAAAAATATTTGAGAATGCAGAATAGATACAAAATAATATTCCAAAGAGAAATATATCAAGATGGTGTTGGAAGACCTTATAAAGAAGAAACTAAAGAAAATATTAGATAGATGGAGGAAGACATGGTAGATGTAGTGAAAGGTCCTTCATATGATCTTATTTTAGATGTGGAATAAGACATAGAGTATTTGAATGCTTCCAAAGAAAATGGAGTACTGGTAAAAGACCTAAAGGTTGTACATGAGTTACAATGCTTATAATGAAATAGTTGTTCTAAAATTTTAAGTTGGACTTCATTACATTGTTGCTGTGTACGAATCAAAAACTTTTCATAAGGAAATATCTGACAAGGGACAGTGTGTTTTACAACAATGCAATAATGTGAGCATTTTTCATAAGGAAATAATTTACAAGGGACAGTGTGTTTTCCAACATTGCAAATAATGTGAGAATTTTTTTGTTCCCTTTGTTAAATACACTATCCCCTATTGGAAAACACACTATCCCCTATTAGTTATTTCCAATGTTGTTCTAAAATTTGAAGGTGGACTTCATTACACAACTGAGAAGGGACAATGTGTTTTCCAACATTGCAAATTCATAAGGAATTAATTGACAAGGGACAGTGTGTTTTCCAACACTGCAAATAATGTGAACAATTTTTTGTTCCCTTTGGATAAAACACTGTCCCTTGTTGGAAAAGACACTGTCCCCTGTTAGTTATTTCCAATGTTGTTCTAAAATTTGAAGATGGACTTCATTACATAACTGAGAAGGGACAATGTGTTTTCCAACACTGCAAATTCATAAAGAATTAATTGACAAGGGACAATGTGTTTTCCAACACTGTAAATAATGTGAATTTTTTTTGTTCCCTTTGGAAAACACATTGTCCCCTGTTAGAAAAAACACTGTCCCCTATTAGTTATTTCCAATGTTGTTTTGAGATTTGAAGGTGGACTTCATTACATAACTGAGAAGGAACAGTGTGTTTTCCAACACTGCAAATAATGTGAGCATTTTTTTGTTCCCTTTGGAAAACAAAATGTCCCCTGTTGGAGAACACACTGTCCCATGTTAGTTATTTCCAATGTTGTTCTAAAATTTGAAGGTGGAATTCATTACATAATTGAGAAGGGACAGTGTGTTTTCCAACACTGTAAATTCATAAGGAATTAATTGACAAGGGACAGTGTGTTTTCCAACACTACAAATAATGTGAGCATTTTTTTGTTCCCTTTGAAAAACACATTGTCCCCTATTGGAAAACACACTATCCCCTGTTAGTTATTTCCAATGTTGTTCTAAAATTTGAAGGTGGACTTCATTACATAACTGAGAAGGGACAATGTGTTTTCCAACACTACAAATTGATAAGGAATTAATTGACAAGGGACAGTGTGTTTTCCAACACTGCAAATAATGTGAGCATTTTTTTGTTCCCTTTGGAAAACACACTGTCCCCTATTGGAAAATACATTTTCCCATGTTATTTATTTCCAATGTTGTTTTGAAATTTGAAGGTGGACTTCATTACATAATTGAGAAGGGACAGTGTGTTTACCAACACTGCAAATAATGTGAGCATTTTTTTGTTCCCTTTAGAAAACACAATGTCCCCTGTTGGAAAACACACTGTCCCCTGTTAGTTATTTCCAATGTTGTTCTAAAATTTGAAGGTGGAATTCATTACATAACTGAGAAGGGATAGTGTTTTTTCCAACACAACAAATTCATAAGGAATTAATTGACAAGGGATAGTGTGTTTTCCAACACTGCAAATAATGTGAGCATTTTTTTGTTCCCTTTGGAAAACACACTATCCCTTGTTAGTTATTTCCAATGTTCTAAAAATTTGAAGGTGGACTTCATTACTTAACTGACAAGGGACAATGTGTTTTCCAATACTGCAAATAATGTGAGCATTTTTTTGTTCCCTTTGGAAAACACACTGTCCCCTGTTGGAAAACACACTGTCCCTTGTTAGTTATTTCAAATGTTGTTTTAAAATTTGAAGGTGGACTTCATTACATAACTAAGAAGGCACAGTGTCTTTTCCAACACTGTAAATTCATAAGGAATTAATTGACAAGGGATAGTGTATTTTCCAACACTGCAAATAATGTGAGCATTTTTTTGTTCCCTTTGGAAAACACAATGTCCCCTATTGGAAAACAAACTGTCCCCTGTTAGTTATTTCCAATGTTCTAAAATTTGAAGGTGGACTTCATTACATAACTGAGAATGGATAGTGTGTTTTCCAACATTGCAAATTTATAAGGAACTAATTGACAAGGGTTAGTGTGTTTTCCAACACTACAAATAATGTGAGCATGTTCTTGTTCCCTTTGGAAAATACATTGTCCTCTGCTAGTTATTTCCAATGTTGTTCTAAAATTTGAAGGTGGAATTCATTACATAATTGAGAAGGGACAGTGTATTTTCCAACACTCCAAATTCACAAGGAAATAATTGACAAGGGACAGTGTGTTTTCCAACATTGCAAATAATGTGAGCATTTTTTTGTTCCCTTTGGAAAACACACTGTCCCCTGTTGGAAAACACATTGTCCCTTGTTAGTTATTTCCAATGTTGTTCTAAAATTTGAAGGTGGAATTCATTACATAACTGAGAAGGGATAGTGTGTTTTCCAACACTGCAAATTCATAAGGAATTAATTGACAAGGGACAATGTGTTTTCCAACACTGCAAATAATGTGAGCATTTTTTTGTTCCCTTTGAAAAACACATTGACTTGTGTTGGAAAAAACATTGTCCCCTGTTAGTTATTTCCAATGTTTTTCTAAAATTTGAAGGTGGAATTCATTACATAACTGAGAAGGGACGGTGTGTTTTCCAACACTGCAAATTCATAAGGAAATAATTGACAAGGGATAGTGTGTTTTCCAACATTGAAAATAATGTGAGCATTTTTTTGTTCCCTTTGGAAAACACACTATCCCCTGTTGGAAAACACACAGTCCCCTGTTAGTTATTTCCAATGTTCTAAAATTTGAAGGTGGACTTCATTACATAACTGACAAGGGATAGTGTGTTTTCCAACACCGCAAATTTAGAAGGAAATAATTGACAAGGGATAGTGTGTTTTCCAACACTGCAAATAATGCGAGCATTTTTTTTGTTCCAATCATATCAAGAAAGTGAAAAACACACTATCCCCTGTCAAGGGATAGTTGGTAATGTCATTTTTACTGTAACCAAAGAGTTGTTCTAAAATTTAAAGGTGGACTTCATTACATAACTGACAAGGGACAATGTGTTTTCCAACACCACAAATAATGTGAGCATTTTTTTGTTCTGATCAAATGAAGAAATTGAAATTCAAGTTTTAGTGTACCAAATAGTTATTCCAAAATTTTAAGGTGGACTTCATTACATTGTTGGTGTGTACAAATCAAAAAAATTTCATAAGGAAATATCTAAAAAGGGACACTATGTTTTCCAACACTCCAATAATGTGAGCATCTTTCATAAGGAAATAATTGACAAGGGATAGTGTGTTTTCTAACACTAGAAAAATGTGAGCATTTTTCATAACTAAATAATTGACAAGGGATAATGTGTTTTCCAACAATGCAAATAATGTGAGCATTTTTGTGTTCCAATCAAATGAAGAAAGTGAAATGCCATTTTTACTATACCAAATAGTTCTAAAATTTTAAGGTGGAATTCATTACATTTTTGGTGTGTACGAATCAAAAATTTTTCATAAGAAAATATCTGACAAGGGACAATGTGTTTGGAAAACACATGGGGTTGTGAGTGATTGCATTCTTCATTTTCTAAGCTCAAGGGTGGAGAGCTTGGGGAGGACTTCCAGGTGGGTGATACATTAAACAAATCAAATAATATAATGTACTAGTAAGTGAGAAATGTTTTTTAAAATTTAAGATAGGCACATCATGAGGAAGTATTGCATCATGTTAAAGGATATAGAGAGGTAGGTTCCATAGAATTCTTGAGTTCAAGAATCCTTGACTTCATTTGTTCAACTCCACTTATAGCATCATCTCTAACTTTCTTCAATTTCACAAGTTCATATGCAATACAAAACCTCTTGAATTTATCCATTTTTGCATTGCCATTTACCCATTACACATATTGCACACACATGTAGAGAAAATCCCTCTTGTAATGATGTTGAGAGAGAGTTGCAATCTAAAAGACATGAAGTTGAGACAATAAATACAATAGGTAATATTCCTATCCACGTGGACTTTTCCCTACAGGTAAATAGTGATAGTATTGAAATACCATTTCCTTTTTGCAAGTGATGATCAAATACCAATCACCATCATCGAGATGTGCAACCTTTAGGTCTTCTACCAATACTCCATTTTCTTTGGAAACATTCAAAGACTCTTTGTTCTTCTATTCCACATCTAAAATAAGATCATATGAAGAATATTTCACTCTACTTAATGTTCTCTCCAAAGAATCTTACTACATGGTGGCCAAACAATTTTTCTTGAACAAAATAGAATTTCTTAAAAGTCTTGATATGGTTGGTTGTGCTCTTCCTAACATACGATAATCATTAACTTGCTATTACTAAAAATAAAGCATGCACTTGATATTATAAGATAGTTTGTAGTGCTATTACTAAAAACAAAGTATGCACTTGAAATCGTGCAACTACTAAATGGCAACAAGTAAAAAATAAAATAAGTGCCACATCAAGTAAACAAAGATATGTCAAAATAAAATTCCATAGGATAAAGAAGAAAGCACATGGGTAATAATGGAAAAATAGAAGACTTAGAACATATAAATGTTATAGTGTAGGTAATCTTATTGTCCTATATCAACATCTAAAACAACATGAAACCATGGGTGAAAAATAGAGATAGTATCAATGTCATGCACTAGTATCCAAAGTATTACGAAGAAGAAATTGAAATTCTAAAATGATGGATTCACAAGATAGTGGTAATTTTTAATTTTATGCATCATCCTCAACATATACAAATATAAAATAAAAACATAGAAAGGAGAGAAAGAGGGAAGGAGGGAGATAGGGAGTGGTATGGTGAGAGGGATAGGTACAGAGAGAGTTAGGGAGGGATGAAGGGAGGGGTAGGTGGAGAGAGGTTGTATGTGTGTGTGAGGGAGAGAGAGGGGGAAGGAGGGAGATAGGAAGTGGTAGGATGGGAGGGATGGAGGGAGGGAGAAAAAGAGGGAAGGAGGGAGATAGGGAGTGGTAGGGTGGGAGGGATAAAGGGAGGGAGAGAAGGAGGGATATAGGGAGTGGTAGGTTGGGAGGGATAGGTATAGAGATAGTTAGGGAGGGAGGGGTAGGTGGAGAGAGGTGTGTGTGTGTGTGTGTGGGAGAGAGGGAGAGAGATAAAGAGGAAATGAGGGAGATAGGGAGTGGTAGGGTGGAGGGATAGAGGGAGGGAGAGGAGGGAAGGAGGGAGATAGGGATTGGTGACAAATTTGGTTTTATATGATAAGGAAAGGGAAAAATAGATAAAGGGAGAGAGAGGAAATAAGGGAGACATGGAGAGGTAGGTAGAGAGAGGTAAGGTTGAAGGAATAGAGGGAGAGGTAGGTAGAGAGAGTGAGGAAAAGATGCAACACAAAATTTTCCTCATCTTCATTGCTCATACTTATTAACACCCCATACTATTCATTGTCATGATATTCTAACTTTTTTTTCTTCGTATCTTTTACTTGAATCTTTAGATCAGCTGCTCCCTCATCAATCCTTAGGATCTAGAGACATCCCTTTCTTGGATATAGTTTTCAATGTATTGAATACTTTTATGTAGCTTTGTAGCCACCTTTTTCTCAGCTTTGAGAGTGTCTTTATGATTAGAGAATGTAGATGTTTCTTTTATCAAGTTCTTTAGAATACTTCTCTACTTTTTTAGATAAGAATTTCATGTCTCCAGCCAACCGATTCTCTTTTTTTGCATTTAGATTTGATTTTTCCTTTTCCTTGTCATCTATTTCAAATTGTATATTTTCCATGGAATTCTTAAGTTCAAGAATCTTTGAGTTCATTTGTTCAACTCCACTTATAGCATCATCACTCATTTCTTTACTTGCAAAAATTCATATGAAATGCAAAAACTCTTGAATTTATCCACTTCTACATTGCCATTTTCCCATTGTACATACTACACATGCACCTTCCTCAACTTCTCAAGAGTGGGAAGAATCTCTTCAGTCAATACACTATCTATCTCATTCACTTTGGTCTACTTCTTCAGATTCCTCTTCCATTTCAACTTCTCAAGAGAAGGAAGAATCTCTTAAGTCAATACATTATATATTATCATTCTTCCAAACCATTTGTCACCATCCCCCTCCATTATACCAGCTCAAAATTTTTTTCCCTATCCCTATCCAAAAAAATTATCCCTATCCCTCCTTGAATCTATAAATCCAATTTGGGTGGGCCTATGCCCCATAATCCACCATCACATCTCCCCCTCCTACTAAGTCTATTTTCGGTCCTTCTATCCTTCCCACCCTACCATCCCCTATTTCCCTCCTTCCCTCTCTCCCTCACACACACCATTACCTCTTTTCCTACACCTCCCTCTTTCCCTCTCTCTCCCTCCCTCACTATCTCTATCTCCACTCACCCTCTCCCTCTCTACCTACCTTTCCCTTAATCCATCCCATCCCACCTCTCTTTCTACCTACAACTCCCTCCTTCCCAACTTCCCCCCTCTATCTACTTCTCTCTCCCCTTCCCTCTCTACTTTCCCGATCTTTATCTACTTCTCTTTTCTACCATTGTTTATGATGAATTTATAGCACTTATATTTATTCTTGTATATATTTCTAAAGATACTTCTCCTTTGTACTAGATCTTTATCAATACCATCATTGTTTTAAAAAACTCTAGTTGCTCTATCACTTTCTTCTTTAATAATTCATAGCTTCTATAAGGAATTTGAATATTTCAAACTCTCATCCATATGCCTTATAAAAGCATTTGAGGAAAATTATGAATGATTAATTACAATGATTACATCAATTACATGGTAAAAAAGAGCCTTCTTCAATTGTTTAGTTAATCAATTATAGTGTAAATATGGATAACATTAATCATTTATAGTTTCATCAGTTCATTATTCAATTTATTGAATTAATCATTTATAATGCAAATATGGACGACATTGTTAAAAAATGTATTAACTAAAAGTCCATATTGAACTCAAGAATTCCATGGAATAAATACATTCCTCTATACTTCACTCTATCGCTCCTCTCTCACCATCCCTCCTAACCTTCCTCTTCCCATAGGTGGAGAGAGGTATAGAGGGATAGAGGGATAAGGGGAGGGAGAGACATGGAGAGGTAGGTAAAGAGAGGTAAGGTTTAAGGAATAGAGGGATAGGTAGGTAGAGAGAGTGATGGGAGATAGGGAAATTAGAGAGGGAAGAGGAGATATAAGTAGATAGATGGGGGAAGTTGGGAAGGACAAAGAGGTAGGTAGAAAGAGAGGTGGGTGGGATGGATTGAGGGAAAGGTAGGTCAAGAGGGAGAGGGTGAGTGCAGATAGAGAGAGGGAAGGAGGGAGAGAGAGGGAGGGATGGAGAGAGAAGGAAAGAGGGAGGGAGAGATGTGTAGGTATAGAAAGGTAAGGTGAAAGGAATAAAGAGAGATGTAGGTAAATCTAGATACAAAGGTAGGATGGGGAAGGTATAAAAATAAAGATCTTGTGAGAGAGAGAGAGGGGGGAGGGAGATGTAGATAAATAATTTTCAAATATATCTCTCCCTCCCTCGCTCACTGACTAGTACCTTATGTTATTTATACAATTGTGAAATTTTATATGGACTTGGATATTCTAACCTTTTCAATTTTAACTTATCAACCATCTCTTTTGGTGCTAAAGTATTTTTACTACCATCATTTGAATTTATAACACTTATATTTAGTCTTGTATATATTTCTAAAGAGACTTCTCCTTTGTACTAGAACTTTATCGATACCATCATTGTTTAAAAGAACTGTAGTTGCTCTATCACTTTCTTATTTAATAATTCATAGATTTTATAAGGCATTTGAATATTTAAAACTCTCATCCACATGCCTTATAAACACATTTGAGGAATTTTTTTAATGATTAATTATGATGATTGCATCAATTACATGGTAAAAGTGAGCCTTCAATTGTTCAATTAATCAATTATAGTGTAAATATGGATAACATTAATCATTTATAGTTTCATGCAATGGATTAATGCAATGATGATAGATTTTAGGTTTAGGGTTTATGGTTTAAGGTAAATAACCTAATGGATTAATGCAACGATGATGATGGATTAACCCAAAGAGAGACATAAAGATGGTGTTGAAAGACCTTTAATGAAGAAATTGAAGAAAGAGGAAGTAGTAGTTAATAATGAAATAAAAGAATAGATGAATAGTAGATAGATGGAGGATGATATGGTAGATGTAGAGAAACAACCTTCATCATAGAATTAAGGTTGTATAGAGAGAGAGAGAAGTAAGGTTGATTCATCATTAGGGCCTCCTTATCCTATTATTATTTAAGATTCCTTCTCCTATAGAATTTGATTCCTTAAATGTATGGTGCTCATTCTACTCAACTCTATTTTGAAATAGAGAAAGATCTTAAAGACTCCAACTCTACTTGAGATTTAAAATGTGAAAAATTCTTTTGCAATGGCAACAATGTTTCAATTTATACTTCAATTCCCTCCCACCCTACCACTCCTTATCTCCCTCCTTGCCTCTTTCTCTCCCTCTATCCCTCCCACCCTACAACTCCCTATCTCACTCCTTCCCTCTTTCTCTCCCTCCCTCTATCCCTCCCATCCTACCACTTCATATCTCCCTACATCCCCATCTCTCCATTAGATTAATAAATTTATATTAGCCTAAAATTAACCTAATGAATTAATGCAATGATGATATATGCTAGGTTTATGGTTTAGGGTTTAAGGTTTAACCTAATGGAGAGAGAAATAGAGGAACAAGAGAGATATGTACTGTTAAGGTGGGAGGGATAGAGGTACACATATAGAGAGGGGATGTGAGAGGTATGCATAGAGAGAGTGAGAGAGGGAAGGAGGGAGGGGGAGGGAGGAAGGGAGGGATAATGTGAGGGGTAGGTGGAGAGAGGTTGAATGTGTGTGAGGGAGAGAGAGGTGAGATAGATAGATAGAGAGTAAAGAAGGAAGGGGAGAGAGAGAGAAGTGAGAGAGGTGAGGAGGAAGGTGGAGAGATTGAGAGAGGGAAGGAGGGAGGGAGAGAGAAAGAGGTATAGAGTGATAGGTTAGATAGCAAGAAGTAGAGAGAGAAGGTGGGTGAAAGGAGGAGAGAGAGAGAGGGTGGAGGGAGAGAGAGAGGTGAGATAAAGAGAAGTAGAAAGGGAAAGAGAGAGGGGGAGAGAGAAAATTAGAGAGGGAGGGAGGGGGAGATAGATATAAATTCCCTATTTGAGACTTATATAATCTATTTATTATTAAATATAACCTTGGAGATGATTACCCAGAGGACTTTTCCCTAGTGCCCCATACTATAATTCTATTTAGGAGGCAACTGAGCTTAGAAAAATAGAGTGAGAGAGGGAATTAGGAAGGGTTTGAGAGAGGTTGTGTGGGAAGGAGGGAGAGAGAGAGGGAAGGATGAAGATAGGGAGAGGTAGTTAGAGAGAGGTAAGCTAAACAAACTAGAGAGAGGTAGGTAGAGAGAGGGATCTAGGTAGGGTGGGAGAGAAAGAGAGAGGTGGAGTGAGAGAGAGAGAGGGGAGGGAGAGGATATCATAATTCTTATGAATATTTTAAAGGAGTTATCACTTGTGATCATAATAATAGAGGGCCTAGGGTGATCCCACAATAATGGGTTACAATTTTTGGCCAAACTTGACATTAAAAAATCGATTTTCACCGTGACATTCACTTTCTTACACTCTATAGCAAAATTTTAAAAAATTACAATTTTGAAGATGAATCAACTAGTTATTTTTAGATTATTTTGTGTAGATTCTAATTATATATTTTTTAAAAAATTAAAAAATAAATTGTGAATCATTTTATGTAATTTTTAATAACTTATTTTTTCTACTAATCAACATTTTTAAAAAGTGATGTTTACTTTGGCCCATGTAACTTTTTTTATAGATAGGATACAATTATAATTTTTAAAATACAAAGTTTTCACACCAATATCTAGGGGATGGATATTTTTTCATAATTTTTTGTTACATATTTTTTTTTAATTAATTTTCGAAGTCAGCATAATTATAATTTGGACAGAGGTGTACTTCTCTCAAACATAATTTTGTATTCATTTGAATTAACTTTTATTATTTTTGTTGAATAAGGACATCAATACCTAGGGCACATGTATTTTTTAGAATTTTTTTTCTCTATTTTTCTATTTTATCGTATGTGTGAAATAAAGAACTTGATGTTCATTGAAAATCCTACATTCATAAGAAATAAGAAATAAATATAATAATCAAATTAAACATATTTAAAATTATACTTTTTAGGAAGCTTATAATAAGGGCTACAGGCTTACAAAGCATAAATTTTAAATGAATTCATTTGATCACTCAAAAGGTAAATCAAAAGTGATTTTTTATCAACATTTTGATAGGTGTAGAGGAGACTCGATTATAGTTATGGTTTAAATCTAACAAGGTTCTATCCAAGGGGGTTTGATCTAAGGG